>SNQN01000221.1:50177-62427 GCA_008642245.1 Bassia scoparia | reverse complement strand
AYTTTTTTATTTTCTGTTGGTRTAGAGAGRCACAATGACGYAAGGATCGAAAAGTTTAACTAACTAAAGTATCTCTCYCAAAATCATGCAGTCCATAATTGATAACAATTTCATGGAGTAAACACTTATTCACTTAAGGATGTAATTTGAAGATCTAAACAGAAGAATATGATTGAAGGAGATCAGATACCCCACTCTATTTTATTTTATGGTAGTTCTTTTCCTGCTTTTTGCATTAAAAAAATAAAAAAAAAAATTAAAAAAAAAACAGAAGAAGATGAAGTTGTTTATCAATGTATGCACTTTGGGCTTTCCATATTTTGGGCTCAACTACTGAGCCCATATTATATAAGTTTCTGTTAATGCTTTTAATTTGTTTGGATAKACTGAGTTTACATGACTTTTGGTGAAGGATGAGCTAAGGAATGCAGCACTGTTAGTTCTTGCCAACAAACAAGACCTTCCAACTGCAATGCCGGTTGCTGAGATCACTGACAAACTTGGCCTGCCCACCCTCCACCGCCATCGCTGGTAAGCCTTTGGCTCATTCGRTACGATAGTTTCATAATCACTRCGTGTTACACTTTTGTTAATTGCAATTAAAAAGAAACYGAGGAATCATRTTTWTTWTTTTTTTAAAAAAAAAAAAAACAACTACGAGTCTGGTTTTATGACGGTGAAATTTGTGCGCAGGTACGTACAAGCAGCTTGTGCTACCTCTGGTGAAGGACTTTATGAAGGTTTAGAGTGGCTTTCCAGCAATGTTGCCAATGTATCGATCAAAGCCTAAATATAATGTGGTGTATCCGCAATTTCTTTGCAATTGTTTCTGAATCATTACAAACACTTAAAATCATTTTTCACTAAATAAATTACCCATTGTAGTCATGATAGACTTATTATATGAAGCTTGCCATATGTAATTATAATTATGTATATGAGTAATTGAGTACATGCAAAAGTGTAATTCTGTTATTGTTCAAATATTACATGTAATGACAGTAAGTTTCTGATTTTTTCCAATTCCTTCTTTAAATTGTTATTGCAAAAGTATCAAAAAGTTCAATAGCTAAAAAAATGCAAAAGTAGTTTAAAAACATTAATCAGATCAAATCATATATATATATATATATATATAATCTAAAATAAGACCAGACAAACTAAGCAGTAAACATAACCTAATGCACTACATAAATTAAGATTCGTTATAAATTAGTAAGACTTAGCAATTTGAGTTTTTTACATGCATAAATTTATAAAATTTACTTGAAATGCTCTTTAATTTGCCGTGTAGATTAATCACCCAAGAAGCTAAAGAACCTGATTCTCTTGCCCCCTTTGTGTGATTCTTCTCTTTATCGTTAGCATGTAATTCCTTGAAATGCTTTAATATTATGCTTGTGATGTTTTACCATTTTGCTACAAAGTCTTCGTTTTCTCTGTTCTCTTGTAGGATTCGATTTTTCAGTTTTCCCGTTGTGGGCTACAATACAATCTTTGATATCTGTAAGTATTCGAAGCAAAGATGGGGGCGATGCTGTCGAAGTTGGTAAAGATGATGTTTGCAAAGAAAGAGATGAGGATATTAATGGTGGGTCTTGATGCTGCTGGTAAAACTACCATACTCTACAAGCTCAAGCTTGGCGAAGTTGTCACGACTATCCCTACTATTGGTATGTAACACCTACGTACTAATTAAATCAAATCTTCTGGCCTTGTATATATATATATATATCTTTCTTTTATTCGTTTTTGTACATGTTAAGCTAATGAACAAACCTACATGTAGTTGAGTTTGATGACCACAAACAAGCCTAGTTGCGTATAAAATTAAGACTTTGATTGATTGATTCACTGATATTTCAAAGATTAAGTTTGTCATGTCAAGGCCTTGTAAAAAATTAAAGTTAAAGTAATGAATTTGTCTGATCATTCTAAAAATTTGAAAAGCCATCACACTTGAATTTGCAATGGGTGGTTAATTTGTTGGAAGACTGACTGATTCATTGTCATTGATATGTCTGTTATCTTGGCCAGGGTTTAATGTTGAAACTGTGGAGTACAAAAATGTTGGCTTCACTGTTTGGGATGTCGGCGGTCAAGACAAGGTTCTTTTCAACCTAATCATATTTTCATTTGTTGCATACAATTGAACTGCATAATTGCCAGTACACATCAAAATTTCGATTGTTCTAGTACTTGATGATGTATGTTATGGCAAGCAGTCGATAAGACCTGCTAAAATGGCCGACCTCTTGAGAATGGTTTGAATGTTTGATGATATTTTGCATTGTAGTATGTAGGAGCTAAACATGCATTAAACTCAGCTCTTATGTTAGACTACTTGCAATTGATTTCGCAACAAGTAAAATATAATCATCTCGATCTCCTAATCTTCCGGTGTCAATAAACAAACTGATTTTATTTGATCATATACTCTACAACAGTATAGCTTATTTTCTGATCAATGTCTTTACCAAATCGGAATATATTTGGCAAAAGCATCTAAGGATGTTTGATTTTCTTTGGAACGACACGATTGCCTGCAGATCAGACCATTGTGGAGACACTACTTCCAGAACACCCAAGGTCTAATCTTTGTAGTGGACAGTAATGACAGAGAAAGGATCACAGAAGCCAGAGATGAACTTCACAGGATGCTTAGTGAGGTCTGTTTTCCCAACTTATTATTAATTGTCAAACTTAGTTCTGTTTTCTTGAAGCATTTGTTATAGGCTATTGTCTGATCAACTGGGATTTTCTATTTTCTGAAGGATGAGCTGAGGGATGCAACACTTTTAGTCTTTGCTAACAAGCAAGATCTTCCAAATGCAATGCCTGTTGCTGAGATTACTGATAAACTTGGCCTGCACTCCCTTCGCCAGCGCCGCTGGTAAATAATCTTCCTTGTTCCAAAGAAGTTGATAACGAAACATTCTAATACTGAGTAGTTTATTTGGACTTTGGATGGATGCAGGTATATACAGGCTGCTTGTGCTACCTCTGGCGACGGGCTCTATGAGGGTCTCGATTGGCTTTCCAGCACTATATCTAGCAAGGCAAGATTTCTTTGTCAGATCATCAATCTCCTTGTCTTTCTACTGAATTACTCATCTTTTCTAATCTCATTTCTCTTACCCAATTACTGTATTATTATTGCAGACTTGATTATCTTCTGATAATCTGCCTCCAACAAAGGAATTTGCATCATTTTACTGATAATCAGGCTTTCTTTTAAAATCGAGTGTTGGAAGAATGAGAATTGATGATTTGGATTGTTGTTGCTAGTTGGTACTTGCTATACACGAGTACCATAACTGTGTAAAGATCTTTAATACGGAGTACTACATTTATTCTACTTCTTTATCCAAATGTTACATGCATACACCTGTATTCTGAGAGTTGCTGACAGTGATAATGGATGAATGTCGTCGCTTCTAAGATGTGATCAATTTGATTTCGCCACTTTGTTCCTAGTTTTCCTGATACTCTGAGCTAATTTGTTTGTGTCAATACCATCCTCTGGTTAAATTGCGCGACATTCAATGAAAATCACCTAAGGCTTGTTCGTTATCAATGTATCATTGTCAACTTCTCAAGGAAATCACACAAAGTGCTGAAGAATACAGACGATAGAATACCATGGCCGATTGGCTCGTAGAGACTAACTAAAGAGACATAGAGAGTTATACTACGCCTTGAGGATTTGCTTGTGTTATACTCCCTCCATATCGGAAAAATCACAACACTTGTATTGAGTTCTGTTAACTTCCTAAATAAGATTAATGATATTTAGTGTGTAAGCATGTGATGTATTAAGTAGATTCGTACTTTTGTTTTGAAGGGAAATTGACGACAAATTATTTGTACCAGTGGTCCAAAGAAATTATTTATATTATGTGGTTAAGTGGATGGTAAGGAAAATTAGTATGAAAAAGTTGTCAAAAATAGTAACAAGTACAAGTGTTGCAATTTTTATGTTACACCCATTTTAAGAAAGTGTTGCGATTTTTACGATACGGAGGGAGTACTTTGAGATCAGAGGTATCCATTATTATTTGAACAAATTTAGTACTGTAAGAAGAGTACAGCTTGTCATTTTGGCAATATAATTCAAGTAGATGAGCAATTCAATCCAACAGAAGGAAGTTTCAAGGAAATAGAACTTGGGGTAGCAAAGCTAACCAAAGCAAGGGGGTCCCACTGTCCTACATTTCTTAGGTAAAGGTTCAGCTGCTGCTGATGAGGAGTCCTCATTATTAGCAGAGCTCTCATTACACACTACATCAAGAACATTGTTTGGACTTCTGCTTGCTGAATTACACCTCTTTCTCTTGTGTTCTTTCTCATTATTGCTTGCCAATTCTTGTATGAAGTTGTAGCACTCTTCTACCTTTTCCTGTCAAAGTTAACATTATCATAAATATAAAGACTTACAGGGGTAGTTTAGTTTAGATATTTTATCGATATCATAATCACTAAAACGACACTTTTTAGTGTTATATTATTCGAGTCCAAATCTTCTGTCCCACATTTTAGGTATCCTTTGTGTTCCGCTCTATCTTATTGGTAACAAATTTGAAATTTAAACATAAAGTGTGTTTGACGAGATATTGATATATAACAAATTAACAACCAATCAAAATAAATGACATGCGAATTGTGAGATGATAAATAAGTATGAAGGAAGTGTACTTTTCTGTTACGGTAAGCTAAGATTGATACAAACCTTGTCAAGCTTGAAGGTATCCATAATATCAATGTGGTGTTCAAGAGTATCCCATAATCCAATTTCTTTCAAAGTTTGTACCATAGTTGCTGCTGCTAATACTGATGGTACATAGTACAAAAACCTGGTATCTGCATTTGAATCATGGCTTTAGTACTCTTTTTCTTTTGACATTAAATGGCTCGTCATAAATTTCATAAGATGGTCAATTAGACAATTAGTCATGTATTTCTACAATAGAATTATAAACAAAAATATAATACAGTACTTCCGTAGAATTTAAAACAAGTATTTAAGTAGGTTAAATAAAGTTGCGACATTAAAATTTGAGAGCGAGCTTTTTGGTCAAAGTATAGCAACGGAAAAAAAGAGGTTGTATAATACTACAAGTGAATATGGAGCTAGTGGCTAGTGTTTAGTAGGTCAAAGTTGATGCAAGTGCTTACCAAGAATAGCAGATGAAATTAAACTTTCACATCTGCATAAAATGTCCCAGTGAAAATGGGTGTTTAGCTTGAGCTTCCTTATTAAATGTCCAAAGTAGGAAAGTGGGGTCACTGCATTCATATTCCACCCCAATGTTGAAAGCACCAAGAGCTCCATCCTTTGAATAACTTTTGCTTCAAACATTAGCTTATGCTCTACCTACAACAATCACAATGAATCAAATCAATTTTTTTAAAAAAAATCACGCGTCAATCGGTGTTACGTGTAAGACCCCTATCCAATCTCCTGCTAAAATCATATGATAAATTGTCAAAATCAAGGCGAACTAAAGGAACTGAATGATGGAAACTTACTTGAAAGTCCAAGAGAAGAGGAACATAAGTTTCTTCAATCTTAGAAGCCAAGGAAAGACAAGCAACAGCAACAACATGAATCATCCAAGGCCTCTCTCTTTGAAAGCCAAAACTGAGAATAAACCTATCAAAGTAAGTAACACCTAAAAGAAGAGTATTTGCTGCAAAATTATGGTGAGAATTTGCTCTAATCATCCAATCTAAAGCCTCTCTTCTAGCCAACATCAATGACTCATCATCATCAACAAAAACACCACCCTCACTCAAYAAAGCCTTTTCCTCCTTCAAAAACAGAGCATTCAGKTGCTCCTCCTCATCTTCCTCGCAACACAAAGATAAACAAGATGACCCAAAACCATCTTCATCATTATGATGATCATGATGTTCATAATCATCATGATCATCATCATCATCATCATCCCAGCATGTTTCTTGACAGTATAAACAGTCAAGAAAGAGAAGGGGGTTTTCTTGCTCATTRTCAAGAGTGGTCATTTTGGAGTGTGAATGTTGGGAGTAGGAGAATTGGAGAAATGGGTTTTAAGTAAGAGAGTGTGTTGTTGTTGTTGTTGTTCTTCATTGCCTCAGAAGTTGCAGAGACAGGAGGAAGAGGGGGCCCGAAGAATTAAGTAATGGGAGGAATGGGTTTTAAGTAAGAGAGTGTCTTGTTTTTTCTAAGGGAGTTTTCAGACTTGTCCTTTTGCACTGTTTTTGGATTTCCTCTCTGTTTTTATCTTCTTTTTGCCTTTTTTTACTAACCTTCATTTTCTAAATTTTATTTACTACACTACTACTCCCTCCGTATTAAAATAAACGCAACAGTTTGACATAAAGTAGAGAGAAAAAGTGTCAAATTGTTGCGTTTATTTTAATACGGAGTAAGTGTAGCTAGTGTTTTTTTTATCTTAACTACTGAAATCTCTTCCAATAATGGTGAGTTGACAAGAGAAATTTTCAACTACTCTTTGCTCTCTTCCAATGCACATCATCGAGATTTTTAGCAAGACCTGACATTAAATGTTCACTAACACGTAGTGATGTTATTCATGTTAATGTAAGAATTACTCGTATGTAACCAAGAACACACTTATGTATATGTTAAGTCTAAGGGAAGAAAGCAATTGAACTTGTCCCGGACTTCATTTTAGCTAGACTTGCTTATTTTTTAAAGTAGACTAGGCAAAATCGTGTTTGTTCGGCGAACTCTAATTTCAAGTATTTGTAATGTAAATTATTTTGTTACCCTGTATAGGCATATCCTAGAAGAAGATTTTGCAAGTTAATCATACCCATGTATCCAAAAATATACAATAAATGATAACTTAACATGTTAAATATGTGGCATAAACATCTTATCATAGCTTCATAGGAGTGTTTTTCCATTTGTTGTGAAAAGGCAAAAGAGTTGGTGACTCTTTAGAAGTGCCCAAATACTCAAATAACACTATGAAGGTGGAGTCATGGAACCCCTTTGTATCAAACCATCTTTAAGTTAGGCTGCTTGCCACTCTTAGCATGATTTTTGCCTACTTCGTGATTAATTGATTGTTTCATCACCAATTGGTAGGCAAATTGAAGGATGTAATTCTCTTAAAATATCGACGTCTAGCTCATTAGAAAGGCAGCATCGAGATACTTATGCAAACTCTCGCGAAAGATTAGTTCACTCTCCAAAGACAGTGGGAACTTCTCGTAGTAATACCAAAAAAATAAAAAAAAATAAACAAAGTTATGTCAATTAGGCCAATAACTATAGAAATATACGAAATTTAATTTATTCGAAGGTTGTAAGCAAAGTTAACTTTAATTCAATTTGGAAATATTGAATATACTCCGTACATCGTATGATGGTATTAGGTTTCATATGATGATAAAAACTCTTGAGAAATATTAACGAAATTGTATTATGGCTCCACAAGACCACACAACATTAAGTGCAACCACTCATAACTTCATAAACCTTCTAAAAACAACAAGAAAATCATAAACTCATCTTCTATGTATGGTGTTCCAAGATAGCCATTAAATAGGGCAAGGTATTGTATTAACCCAAATACCCAATGGTCCCAATGTATGGCTATGCAATATGTATACATATAGAAKCCAACAAAATGTGTCGTACAGTAAGATTTTACTCATGTTCTCTAGCCATGATAATTTTTTGTTTTTGAATAAAATAAATTAGGTATCCGCCGCTCACTAGATGCATACTCCTCACTATCTTCGGCGAGTGGACTAACCTCTCGCAGGAATTTATATGATACCTTAATTGACAACATTCATCCCAATTGAAAATTTTTCATTCTCAAAATTCGATCTCGAGACCTTGACGAAGGAGCTTGATACCCTAGAGTGTCCAAGGTTAAGTGTAGGTTTTTGAAAATATTTGGCGCTTCATTGATTCCGGGCCAGAAGACAGAAGCAATTCATGAAAGGCATAGCATTCTCATTTCAAATATTCTCAAATCCAAAATGTCGTTGGCAGATCAGAGCAATTGGAGTATTGGAGCATTGAATGAAGACACGAAAGTTGCATGGCAATGTTCAATCGTGCCTTAAATCTTTGCCAGTCTCAGAAAAATCATCAGACACTAAGATTAAATCCATGAATTTGTCTTTCATAATATATATATATATATATAGTATGTATCATGTATGTATGTTTCATAATTGCTTTAGACTTTGAGAGCGTAGAAATATACACCTGGACCAAAAACACAACTTAAATGATCTGGGGTCTMWATCTCATGCTCCACATTTCTCCTGTGGTTGAGCAAATCTGGGACTCACTTTATTATGCTTCGAGTTGGGAACCCCTTTATTGGAGTGTCCTCWATTTATTAAGTTGTTACAAATACTCCGTCTTTGATCAACACAAGTACTTCTTAAGTTCATACAATATACTCCGTAGTTATATTGCTTCATTTTGTAGCGAAGTGAAAGAGTGACCGAATTACGAACATGTACACAGCGATATACTTGGTTTAATTATTGCTACGCAGGTTACGTCCCTAAATAYAGGAGATGGYAAGTTTGTTAACTCCTAAAAAGTTTTTAAAAAAACAAATTTTAGGTGTCGTTTATGTATTAGCACATAAACTCTTAAGTTGGGTTATACAAAAAGAACATGTCATAAATAAAATAGAGTATAACTAATTGGTAGTTGATTCAGTGGTGAGTGGGACTAAAATAAGTAGAACGAACTCTATGCTCAATCTCTCGCAAGTCGCAACGACCTATCGACAATTGAGACTTAACTACTCATTCGCCTTAAATATGGATTATCCATGATTATGAATCGAATGTTAACACAAAAACATAGGACAAAGATAAATAGATTATAACACTTTGATCTCATAATTCAATCAACTTTAATTTTTAGATTTGTACAACTACCCTTTCCTCATTTCACATAATAATCACACAAAACATCTTTTAGGCTCTTCTTTTCTAACTTTCATGCCATCATTAACTTGCAATTTTGTCAACCAAATAAAACCTTGCATAAAGTTTATCAAGAATTGGAGGTAAAAATAACCAAAATTAGAGCAAATAAGTGCGACAATTGACCAAAGCTCATCCATCATGTGACTATCCAAAACATACACTACTATATGGGGTCATGGCCTCATGGGGACACTGAACATACACACCTAAAGTCTAAATCAGAATTCACATAAATAGCTTATACCAGCCTAACAATAAGCAATTGATGTCCTTTCCATTGTTGTCAGTAAGTTAAAAAAGAATTTATCTTCTCGTCCAATTTTAAATACTTGCTACATTTTTCTTTTTAGTGTTCAAAATACGGTTTCAAATTAAGATATTTTATGTTATAAATATAAAAAAGACACATCGAGACGAATCAAATAAGATTTTTTGTGACTATAATTATCGATTTAAAACAAATTAATGTATACAAACGAAGTGCAACATAAGTCATAGCAAAATTTTAGCATTGTAGGGAGTAACAACTTACAAAGACCCCGGAGAGATGTTGGTTGTAGCTCATTGGTAGAGCGACCAATTTCCCCGTTTCCCTGACTTAGACCGGGGATCGAGTCTCACCCCAACATTATCCTCGGGTATTTCCCCCCGCCTCTACTATACAGTTTTTCAGATAAAATCTGTATCGGATTTCACTCATCTACGAAACTGTGTAAAAAAAAAAAAAGCTAACAAAGACCTCACATAAACAGCTGGTTTTCAGAGTACTAAAGAAATTCATGAATGGTCTGTTTCCTATGAAATACAAATATTACAGGCTATATTTTGTTTAGGAGGCATAAAGAAAGTAAGTATACGAGTATTATATTGCTTGTCATTTACACTATTTGGTACCAATTTAAGCACTTAGCACACAGGCACACAGCTATACCTACCATTTTAATCCCCTCTGCAGCACATGAGTTTCAGAATTTTGGCTTCCTAATCACGATTTTTTTGGACCTTTCTACGTGATTAGTGCATACTTGATTTGTGCAATGTGGATTGTTTGCTAAGCTAAGGTACTATCATGACTCAATCTCATTAAGTCATGATGAGAACATATACGGAGAAGTAATGAAGTAACGATTCGATGATTCTATATTTGGGCCTCAACTATTAGCTTAAACTTTTGGTTGGGATGATTTGTTACATGATATCAAAGCTAACGTGACGGGTTGGAACCTCTCCTCTCTCTCCTTAGGCACGCGATGCGTGTAGGAAATATTGGTATATCAAGGCTACAATAAAAATGTGATAGAGAAATCACTTAAAGGATTGGAAATAGAATTGGATGTGATGCCATGGTCTAAAACTATTGCCTTAAAAACGAGAATTTCGCCCGTCACGGTAAAAACGTTATGGCCGATTCGTTCCCCGAGGTTTACATCGCTCCCACTACTCATGTATTGAGTGTGAGGGATTAGAGTCACACAAGCTCTTGCTCAAGATCGATAATATAAGATGGGTGAATGAGTTGTCACTACTACAAACTAGAGACCAATCACCTATTTATAAGGATATCTTGCAATCAACTAACAAGAGAAGGTTACTAGCTAGTATCATAAATCACAATAATAATCCATTACATAATATTGTACGCTATATTAATGTGAATTATTGTCAATTTGTCATGATAAAAAAAAAAGTAGGGGAGTTACTGGCCGTTAGGAACTAAGCTAGTCAATAATACTCACAATGGAATCCTAAGAGATTACCATTAAATATTGTTAAATAAGACTTTTAAAGCATTTATTCCAACAATCCCCACAAATGGCTTTGAAAGCAATAAATACAGTTTGAGCAAGAGAAGAGATAAACACTTAACGTTTGATATAATTGAATCTAACGTTTATTGAAATGAGGCTACAACTTACAAGCCCTAGGAGTGAACGAATCTTGAACTCCCAAAACTCTGATCAAAGAGTGAACGAATCTTAAACTCTAAGATTTAAGTTGAGACCCCCACGACACATGTTTAACTCTCAATATTGTATGAACTCCGCGAAAAAATTACAATGCGCTTTTAATATGGTCATGCGCCCAACCTAGATCTCATGAGTGCTCTAGAGAAATCGTCCAAATTTCTCATAGAAGGTGACCAAATCTTTACACTCACGTAGGTGAATCTATTAGTGTATCACAACCACACTAAAATCTTAAGAATCACTGGGTTAAGAAGTTCCACGTAACTTATCAAATGCTTTGCATTAGCACCCCCACAATGATAATAGATTCATTAAGAGCAATATAGCTCAACCTCACAAAATAAGTGGTGATTCCTCAGGTCCGTCTCATATAAGACCACCCATATCCTGGTTATGGAATCATTAAGAGTTTAAAAAATTAAACTCAACCATCATACAACGGTGGATCTCTCAAGTGCGTCTCAAATAGCACCTACCACAAAGGTATTAGATCCATTAAGAGTCTAAAGACTCAACCTCATTAGCATTACAATGTATGTATGCCATAGGATAGATAATTGTAATGCTTATTACCACAAATGGGCTCAAAGCCTATCCCCCTCGACATTTTCACAATGATCAAGGATCATAAAAAGTCCCAAACAAATTTCATGTGCAGTCATCTTTATTGTCTAATTTTTCTATTAGAAAATAATATCACAAACAAAAACATTAGAATATATATACATATACTCTTCACAAAGCACACGTGACAAAAGAATTAGTCAATTTAATTTTCTTGTTCTACCCATTTAAGAACAAATTAAATAATTCATGGGACAAAATAGACAATACAAAATTTAGAACATTATCTAAAAAATGATCCTTGTCAAATATAACATAGTCACTTGAGTAAATTATCTCATCACCATACCATCAAGTAAAAAAGATTTTATACTCAATATTAAAAAATAAATAACTTTTGAAACTATTGCAAATCAACTAATTTTTTACGTGTTGAAATAACTCAAATTAATGGATAGTATACACGTACATCACACATACATTTTTTCTTTCAATCAATAAAATTTAGACAACACATTGAAACCAAAAAAAGGGGAGAGAAAGTTGGAAGGAATAATTTGATACAAAGAGTCCCGTTTTAACAGCAATAAAAAGGGACATGTCAAAATATGTGTGACTTGATGATGTGTATTCTCCTTCCCAAATAAATACTATGCTAGTCAACATGAAACTCATAGAATTCTTTTAATTTTTGGCTCACATTATTGCGCAAAAGAAATCAAGAATACATCCCCAATGCCCTT
>SNQN01000221.1:28575-50152 GCA_008642245.1 Bassia scoparia | reverse complement strand
ATAGGAAAAAGTAGGAGAGAGAGTATTGAGGAAACTTTATTTTGCTCATTGTTATGGAGGAAAAACTTTTTATGAGGAAAAATTGGATGAGAAGAGAGAGAAAGTAGGAGAGAGAGTAGTGAGGAGAGGAAAATTTCCTCATTACTACCAATGCTCTAAGAGATTAACATTAAATATTGTTAAATAAGGCTTTTAACGCCATTATTCCAACAATCCCCCACAAATGGCTTTGAAAGCAATAAATACAAGTTTGAGCAAGAGAAGAGATAAACACTTAACGCTTGATATCATTGAATCTAACGTTTAGTGAAATGAGGCAACAACTTACAAGCCCTAGGAGTGAACGAATCTTGAACTCCCAAAACTCTTGATCAAAGAGTGAACGAATCTTGAACTCTAAGATTTAAGTTGAGACGCACGACACATGCTTAACTCTCAATATTGTATGAACTCCGCGAAAAAATCACAATGCGCTTTTAATATGGTCATGCGCCCAACCTTGGTCTCATGAGTGCTCTAGAGAAATCGTCCAAATTTCTCATAGAAGGTGACCAAATCTTCACACTCACGCAGGTGAATCTATTAGTGTATCACAATCACACTAAAATCTAAGAATCACTGGGTTAAGAAAGTTCCACGTAACTTATCAAATGCTTTGCATTAGCACCCCCACAATGATAATAGATTCATTAAGAGCAATATAGCTCAACCTCACAAAATAAGATGTGTTCATCAGGTCGTCTCCTATAAGCCACCATATCTGGTTATGGAATCATTAAGAGTTTTTTAAAAAACATTAAACTCAACCATCATACAACGGTGGGATCTCTTCAAGTGCGTCTCAAATAGCACCTACCACAAAGGTATTAGATCATTAAGAGGTCGAAAGAATAACCTCATTAAGCTTACAATGTAGTGTAATGCATAGGATAGATAATTGTAAGTGCTTATTACAACAAATGGGACTTCAAAGCCTATCCCCTCGCAATTTCACAATGATCAAGGGATCATAAAAGTCCCATCCAAATTTTTCATAGTGCTACGTCATCTTTTATTTCTAATGTGTTTCTATAGAAAAAATATGTCACAACAAACACATTAGAATATAATATACATATAACTTTCACAAACACGTGAAAAAGATTGTCATATTTAATTTTTCTTGTTCTAAACCCATTTTATAGAAAATAATAATTCATTGGGAAAAATAGCCAATACAAATTTTTAGAAAACTTATCTAAAAATGCCTTGTCAATATAACTGTCACTTGAGTAGAATTTATTCATCACCATACCATTCAAGTAAAAAGTATATTTTTATACTCAATATTAAAATAAATAACTTTTGAAACTATTGCATATGAATTTTTTTCGTGTTGAAATAATCAAATTATGGATAGTGATACACGTACATCACACATACATTTTTTTTTTCAATAATAAAATTTAGACAAACATTGAACAAAAAGGGGAGAGAAAGTTGGAAGGAAATAATTTGATACAAGAAAGAGTCCCGTTTTAACAGGCATAAAAAGGGACATGTCAATATGTGTGATTGATGTATGTGTATCCCTTTTCCCCAAATAAATACTATTCTAGTCAACATGAAACTCATAGAATTCTTTAATTTTTTGTGCTCACTATTGCGCCAGAATTTATTTAAAGATACATCCAATGCCTTAAGCTATGTTTAAGCATTAACTTGTTTATTTTTTTTAAGTTTTTTTTGATAATATACATTAGACGCATAGTACTAAGGGCTTATCAGCTTATGTTTACATTTCTACTTTATTTCCATAGAATTCATTCATATTAGTTCATTTCTGATCTGCACAGAAAAAGTAAAACAAATCATTACCAAGAACTAAGAATGAATTTGATGAGCGATGCTCAATCTAGAACTAGGATCGATTAAATAATGAGAAATCTAATCACAAACTTGTAAATAAAGTCAATATTTATCCATTTATTTTGTCAATTTATTATCACAATTATTGATTAGGATCTAGCAAAATATGATTATTAGCAAGCCAAAATTTTCAAAATAAAATAAAAACATAAGGTATGTATGGCATAGATGTACAATAATTTATTTGACATCAAACATATATTATCTTTAATATTAATATAGTGACTTTTTATATCATATAGTCCCTTCTCACTTTACTCAATATAGTGTAAATATAAGGGTCACCATATTGATAAAAAGTTACTATTAACCAATGGTCACTATATCTTGATGCAAAGTAATTTATTGTGCAGTTCGATGTACTAAATACTTTTTGTCAATAACAATAGGTTGGTGGCACATTGTAAATAGTTGAGAAGGATTAAACCTCCGTTTAACTCTTGTATTGCTTCTTCTCTCTCTATTCGCTCTTCCATTTTCTTTATACGAGCGCACACCTTGGTGCGAACTTCCTTCTTTCATAGTCAAGTTCCGCATCTCAGCTAAGGACAAGCTATTACTGGCTCCGCAAAGATGTATGCTTTTTTTCTTTTCTGCTATCTTTGCTTTCACTATCATTTGCGCCCCAAACTAATTCATTAATTGGGTGACATTAGTTTTGTAATTTGTTATGATTTTTTGTTATTCAATTCTTTAATTTCTGGGCCTATTAGTTGTGATTCAAATAGTAAACTGTTCATTGCTGAATGCTTTACATTCTATGTCATTTTTACTTTGAGTTTTATTTTAATTTGCCCTTGCCTATGTTTGTATCAGCCTGTCATTTCTTAGGATTGTTGCTATATCTGTTTAGGGGTGGAGCAACGATTTTAGGGACCATTTATTCATTTGCATTTGAAATGCATTGGGGTTTCTCTTGTTGCTCTTTTTTCAAAGATTGTATTTTCTGGCTCTGATTTTGTAGTTCTTAATCAACATACTAATATCACTCTTACTAAATAGGGTTCATGAGTAATAACTTTAATATGAATTGTGTACAATGAACAAAATGGATTAAAAATTTAGCTTTTAGCGGGGTCTTGAATTGAGTCAGCTTTGTGTGATTATGTAAAGTGTTACGCAGAAAGTGAGGTTGTCATCATTTGGCAATTATAGACATGGTCTCCGGAAAATGACAAACTTTTGCTTGAAACAAATGCTGTGAAGTAAGCTTAAACATAATTTAATTCGGTGAACTTTATATGTGAATACCCGCCATTGAATCAAAGCTGTTAGCTTTTATAATGATGATACCTCGCATTGGGTTTATGCTATGGCGATCACTGTAATAGAAAAGCTTTAGCTTTGTTATGTGATACCTGCATTGGGTTACGGTTTTGACATTGTTGTATCAAAAGCTGTTATCTTTGATAGTGATACCTGCATTTGATTCATAGTTTGGGATTATCCTATTTGCTTAGATTCGGATGGGTTTGTTATTAAAGGAGTCTTCATTGTAGATTTGGTTTGACTCCAAAGATTTGAAATTATAGTTATGAATTCTTGTTGCTTGTTTTTGTGCTGGAATTTTAGTTCTGTTTCAAAATTGTAAAATTATCCAACCAAAAGAGGGGGATGAAGGGTGAAATAGGTGGATGGAAGGAATTTTTAGCTGTTGATGATAAAAGTTTGGTGCTGCAGTGAGTGATCCAGCCAGGAGAAATCCTGAAGTATTACGTGCTTTTCTTAGAACATTCAAGAAAGAGGAAAGACTGTAGCAGTATCTCGTTTGATCCCTCATTTTTTTGTGCATTTTTTGCTTGCGTGATTTTTACCATTTCAACTTTTTCTGGCAGTACTTTGGCTAAGATCTTGCAGTGTACTCAACGTGAACTAGTAAAAACAAGTTCCTAAATCAGAAGGGGGTGAATACCAGAACAGGTAATTTTGAATTGCACATTGGTTTTTGTGATTTCAGATGAGAAGCTGTTAACTAGTAAAATGCTGGATCTGAATTTCTGATACAGAATCTTTGTTAGAAAATATTTTTACTTTGGATCCTTGTATTTATGGTATTAGACGAAAGAATTCACAACTAATATGTTTTTGAACGTTGCTGGTACTTGTGTTTATATTACGCACCATGATTTGTTGAATTTTCAATTAGCATGTTTGCGCTGATGCGTTTTATAAGGTGCATTGGGGAGAAAGTTAGAAATGAGAATCAAAGTAGAGAGGAACAAATATAGTGGAGATGAGAAAATAAGATTTCTGTTTTATTTTTTTGGGACAGCAAGCAGCTTTAATTCCATTGCACAAAAACAGACTTGTACACAAAGTCCCAAGGCAACAGCCACAAGCTAAACAACAGGCCATTAACAATTAATTGCTGAAACCAAGCCTCTTGGTTTCAGACAACTGGCTCAAAACCATAAGCCTGAATTTATACCAATGACACAGGCCTTAATTTTTAATACATAATCCACAGGAAATAACTTTGCACTCAATATGGCAATATTCTTGGTGAGCAGATGTGGTAGCAGGTGGCAGCAATTGCAGCAGTTTATAACTGTCTTCCTGAACAGTGAGACTTTGAACCTTCTGGAAGTCAGCATACCAATTACCAATGAGTATTGACGATAGGGATTCCCCCAAGACAACTTAATAGCCTGGATGCAGCTCTGATGAGCTACAGTTGAAAAACATAATGTTCTTTTTGGGTCTTCCTCAGCATTGCAGCAGATAGGGCATTCTCTAGGAATATATAAGGAAAGCAATCCTATCCTCGATTTCTGTAGTACTATGTTCTCTATAGCCAAAAGCAGACATGTTTAATTTGAGATTTTATAATTTTTCCCTTACTGAAGGATTCTTTTTTAATTGCCTTTCTTAGAGAGTCTGCACAAGGGAGGATTGATTATTGATGCTCCTGTTTGGGTATGTGATAGAGGGAATGAAAGGAAAGACAAGGATTAATTTTCGCTCCCTCTCCATAAATAAAGGAAAATTTGTGATTAACTACCTTATAAACTCCATTTTAGAAATACTACTTATAAAAAAAAACTTTAAAATAACACTTTATAAAAGTCAAATTTTTGTGAGCACCACCTTATTTGTAAAATTTGCTAGAGTAGGGTTCACATTTTGCGATCTCCTTACAATCTACCGAGAATAGCAACATTCCCTAGTTATCTAAATCTCCTTTAGACCTCCAACCCCACTGTTAAATCTCATTCTACTATTTTCTTTTCTTTCTATTTTTAGGTGGTGCTAATAAGTTTTTGGATTTAATACGGTATTAATTTTGGAAAAAATAAATTAAAAGGTAGGTTATTTTTAAAAATTAAAAGGTGGTGCTCACTAGTCCAGGTTTCAAAAAGGTGGTGCTTAGTAAGTTTTGATGTTTTTATAAGGTAGTTATTTTAAAAAACTTTTATAAAGGTGTTTTTCTAAAATGGGTTTTTTAATGGTAGTTATTAACAATTTTTTCCTAAAATCTTCCAATGTTAGATAATTTGGAAGGAAATTGCACTTTCTCACTCCTTCACTCGTCCTTACACTCCCCACCCTTAACCTGCTTATGATGTCATCCAAACTTCATGTTAGAGGCATAGATTTTCCTTCCCCTCAATCCTTATTCATTCCCTTTCTTTCTTATTTCCTGTCGTGTTTGTTTCACTTGATTACTAAACAAGCCATGTGTAAAGGTTACTTTGCAGTGAGGTTGTAACAATGAGAAAATATTGTCTGTTAACCTTCAATCCTTGACTTTCAATTTTTTAGTTTTGTCTCTATTGTGTCTTATTCATGTCAACCTGAAGTTCTGGAAAAATGTAGAGCTTGAGAGTAATAGAATGTATCTGATCTTATGTGGCTATTTATGACGTAGCATTTTAACTTCGAATTTTTAGGCATCTTTTCCTTTGGGTAATTGGTCTCTATTCTTAAAGAACTGCATACAATCTCTGCCGGTTAATATACACTATGGTTCTTTGAATTCATATAGGTGCAAGGAGAGATGAATCTTTGTATTCTTAAACGATCAAGTTATAATTTCGTGTTTTATTTTCGTGGCAGTGCAGAATTTGGTCCGTTTGGACCCTTGAGCACTTACAGCACCATTTGAATATACATTTCCATCATATGAGAAGGTAATTACTAAATTCTATTCATATTTTCCATGCCTGCTATCACATGCAGTGATGTTTAAATCGCGGGTTGAAAATGTGCTGACTAACATGTATGTATGTTCACAGGACGTGGATTGTCACGAAACTTGTAAGGAAGTCCAAGATGGCAGCAATCAGATAATTACTGGCTGTTGATTGTGCTAAGTCATATGGTTCTCATGCGAGATGGAACTGAGATTGGTTAAACATTAATGTCTAGTTGATTTCAGGCTTTAGAGGTCTTTTACTGCTACTTTATCTTATACAAATCATATGAGAATTTATTTATTTCGAAAAATTGGAATTCCCATGATTTAATAATTGACTTGTAACCGCCATGTTAATCACTCATTTATGTCAGGTAAGCTTCATGAATTCTGTTCAATACCATTTAAAGCGTTGCAGATCTAGGACCGACAATCACTGGTGTTTCTGCAGAAGTTTGGATGGAATTACTTGTTCCCCTTGGCCTGTATACAGGTTTTTAATAATAACCTATTTGATTTATGCTCCCATTTTGTTTGGTAATTCGCGTTGGCTTGTCATTTTAATGATATAAGCACGACCCAAATTACCGTTTTTTTTTAAATCTTTTGAAGAAAAAGTTGAAAAGCTTCTGTCGCACGGCACTAAATATTTTGGGCACAGTCTGAGCAGATGATTTTATAAAGGTAGTTGCATGAAGAGCATCCTTTGAAATTCACGCAATTCTTGTTCATTATGTTCGGGGCTAATGTGCTAAGGTTTTTGTTAACTTATCTTTCATCATTCTGTAAACAGCATTGAGGTGATCATGAAGAGTAATTGACCAAACCTCATATGTCTTTTCAAGTTATGGAGATGAATCTAACGAAAAAAAGACCTTCCTTAAATGATTTGTGTAGGTAGTTTAATAATTTTGTCTTTGCCTGTCATATGCGCTATGGAAGTTTGTGGATTCTAGAGTCTTAAGTGTAAACTCCTCACAAATTGGCTTTGCAGAAATTTTGCTATAATTGAATTCAATTGTCTTGCTAGATGTTTATCTAATCTCCATTCATCGAATCATATTGGCAGAGTCCGGTGCTGGAGTTTGAACTTCGTAGAAGGGCTTCCGCAACTGTGTTGATGGATGCATGTGCTGCAATGGACAACTTAGTACTTGCAAAGATCAACGAGCATAATTTTGATGATGTTTTATCCCGCGCCTCAGGAGATTGAGTCAAAACTTGAAAATTTAGAGTTATGGCCTTATCAGCTATTTTATCCTTTTATTATATGCCTTCAGAAACTAAATATAAGTACTATATGGTTCCAGACGTGAAACGCGAAGCTCCTTGTCCACAGAATTCCAACGGATCTGCCTAGTGATGAATAGTCAGATCATCGATGGAGACTGCACCATCGAAGTTCGGTTGGTGTGCCCATATCCCTTTTTCTGATTATTTTCTTCATCTGGTCTCAAGTCTAATATTTGACCAGTTGTGCTGCAAGCTTAATATTATCATAGTAACCTCACTTGAGTTGATTTCAAATATTCCTCCGTATCGCTAAAAACGCAACAATTGCATTTTAGGAATATCACAGATAAACGCAAACAAATTTTAGTTTTCCATATTTGGGTGTGTTTTAGGCTATAAAATGTCTATTTTACCCGTTACTGAAAACTTTAAAACATAAATTAAATTACTCTAATCAACATTATCATCATATAAACCTAAATTAATTAAAACCTCACAAAATAAATCTCCACCAAACACCACCATTCTCCTTCCCTAAACAGCCACGCACGCCCCTAACGCCTATCACCCACCACGCACAATGACACCCTACAAGATCCTAATTGAACCGCAAGAGTCGCCGCGACCATCCTTACAGACCTCCACGAGCGCCGCAGCCTTCTTTGGACATAACGAACCGCCCAAGCCGCTACAACCTATGGATCGTTCAATTGGAGTTAGATTGAATCGCGCATGGTTGATGGGGCTAAATTAACTGCATACTAAAATCGTATTTCAATGAATGGGAAACAATTAAACAAAAGAATGAATAATTCAGTAACTGTGTTCAATTCTAAAGAAAGAGGATACAAGAGAACAAAAAAAAAAGAGAAAACAAACTGGCTCGTTTAGAAGAAGGAACAGGTCATGAGAATGTGAGAACTGTGAATTTTGAGAGAAGCCATCATGTCGTTGTTCGCTTGAATATTCTCGAGTCTTTTGCGTTCGTATTCCGTCAAATTGTCAGACGCCATTTTACAGATTAGGAGAAGAGAAGAGGGTTGACTTCAAATTGAGTTAGTATTAGGTGTGGGGATTTGTAAAGACGGATTTTTCTACTTTTTCATTAATGGTTTTGGCGGTACTTTTTTCATTAATCGATCAACTGTGGTTGTTTGGCGGTGGTCGGCTAGTTGGTGTGAGTGTTGGCGGTGGGTTTTGGGTTGTGGTGGGGTTGGTGGTGGTTTGGTAATTGGCTGGGTTGGTGGTGGTTTTCTTCCCATATTACCTAATTACTCTCTTAACGCTACACTTTAATCTTATTTGGCAAATTTTGGTCTAGGAGTCCGTTGAGAGCGTCACATTCGCTTGCGTATTTTGATACGAGGAAGTATAATTTTTTTGCATTAAATATGAAGCCTATCTAAAAATTGTGATCACTAACTCTTCCTCCTCATGAAAGCGTTTTCAATATACTATGGATGTTAAAATCCATCCGACCAATACGATCCGTGACCGCGACCCGAAATCGGATATGATGCGATCTTTAAGGTTTTCGGTATTTTCGGATCAGATTCCGGAAATTTTTCGAATGGAATTTTTTGCATCTTTTCGGATGATTTTTTAATTAAAAAATAATTTTATATGGAAAAATAGGTAAACAATGTATACATTAGATCGACGATCCGATCTCGAATTTGATATCGATTGATTCGATCAGAAATAGTGTGTCAGGTTATATTCGGTATTGGATATACCTAGAGGTGAATGTTCTTTAGTTTGTTTCTAACCTACAACGTTTTTTGGCAAGACGAGTAAGAAAAGGCCGGAGAGACACATATCTGCTGTTGCTACTTAAAAATCGCAAGATGCGCGTTGTGCTAATATGAAAATTGCAAGGAATCGAGAGAAGGCTGCTATTGCTACTTCCCCCCTATCCCTTCCTTTCTCTGGATGATTCCCAGAATAATCACTTCTGGTTCATGTGAGACTCACTTATGGGATCGAGGCTTGATTGATTTGATTGATAGAGAAGTCCTAATGTTTTGTTTGTTTTTGTTGTTCGAATCTTCTCGAATGAGCTAATGTGTGTTCTTATTGTTATCTATCAGGACTACATCTGGGAATCTCAGAAACCCGTAACTATCAAAACTTAAATCTGGGCTCATCTGCGATAATATATGTTAGGAAAATGTTCACTTTGATAATAGCCTCCATGTCAAAGTTTCCTGCAAAGCGACATGTCCTAGCCGGGCAACCTGTAGAAGTGACCTCAAAAAAGCAAAGACAGAGCAAGCTTCTGAAGCTTCTCAGGAGAATCTCTGTGCCGATCATGTGAAGGAGATTGAAAATTAAAAGATTGCTAAGCCAAAGAGGCCAAGAGCATTGCTCCAGGTTGCATAAAATTGTGGCTGCTCTGACGAGGAAACAAGGGCTTTAATTTAGTTCCTGGCAAAGATTTCTCAGTGCCCTGGTTATAGTTTATATGTAGTTTTGCGCATTGCGGCAATGGGGAGAGCATTATTTGTGGGACATTTTTGCCGGCATATGTTTGTGTTTATACGGCTTATTTTTCAAGTCTTTCATTTTGTTTGTTTAGCCCAGTTATATGAGCTTGAGGCAGTTTGTTTATCTAGTCTAAAGTTGTCAGCAAAGCTGAGGAGACCAATGTTCAATTTATATAGTGAGATGCTTTCACCTAGGATAATTTTTAGTCCATTTCGGTTTGCGATGATCAAGTTAATCATTGGTATTGGCCCTAAGTTTTATGATTAGGTATTAGGATTGGTCAATACTCTGTAGTATGCTGGCTCTACTGCTCAAGCGGTTATTGAACAAAGGAAAGGAATGATTAATTTGAATTCTACGCTTTGTATTGATTCAATGCACTCGCAGTGGTTTTTCACTAAAACCTTATACTTCTATAGTTCTATTCTTGTTTCTTCGAGTTATTGAAGTGTCTCATCTTTTAGAATCCAAATAAAATTTTTTGTCAAATCATCTACTTGTATATTAACTCTCAGTATACCGAGTAAGAATGGACCTTTAGAACAATTATCCTCCGAAAATCACTATTGCTGCCGTTCGTCTCGAACCCTAAGATTCACGAACTTGTTTATCCTCTCCGGAATTGATTTGACTGTGCCAGCTCGTCCGAATATTCTATTTGTGCAGTCGTCTCCGCCCCAGGAAATTATTTGACTATGCAACCGGTCCCGATCCCAATGATGGCCTTTTTGGTTCTCATTGCTGCTCGTTATTGTTGCTTACGTGCTAGTTAATAAGTCTGTGGCTTATTTCCTCCTAGATAGTGAGGTAGTGATCAGCAACGTGACAAATTCAACATTATGATAAAACAACAGCGCAGTTGGAAGAGTGATCAATTCACTTTAATGTGCAACTTGTATCTGGATGTAATCAGTTTGTCTAAGATATTAGAACCCTTCGATTCATGCTATGAGGAATGTGTATTTTCTACTCAAACCTTGAATAGGCTCCAAGTCTCAATAGTCACTTCTCAGACGGTGAATATTAACCTATCTCTGCAAAAGGGGCATGAACGAAGCACGAGAATTCAATTAAATTGGTCAGCCCAATGTTTCACTTAATTCGTGGTTTGTATTTCAAAAAATCTCTTCATCAGGGAAACAGTTATGCTGTAATATCACTTTTGGGTGTTACTTAGACAGTTTTGTCAGAATCATTTGTTGAACATGTGGGAAACTTGGGGAATCTGGACACTGTATTAGTGTGACAATGCGATGCCCCGAAAAATGTCATGTCTTGTACTTTTTGATTATGGTATGTGAAAGGGGTGATTTGGGAACTGCACGGAAGGTGTTTGATGAAAATGCCTGACGAAATGTTTGCGACTTGGAATGCTATGGTTATGGTATGTGGCAGTATAGGCACAATGAGGAAGTTGGATTGTTTTTAAAGGATGCATCGATTGGGTTCGCCCGGATGAGTACGCGATGAGGTAGTGTGCTTACGAGGATGCGCTGGTTTGAGAGCTTGGTTGTGTGGGAGGGAGGTTCCTGCTTATTGCATTAAAAGTGGCCATGATTTGACTTTGGTTGTTGGCTATCGCATTGGCTATATGTATATGAGGTGCAAAAGTTTGAGGAAGGGGAGAAATCATTCAAGGGATTGCAATCCACAAGGGTGGGGTGCAATACTCTTTTGCCTGGAAGAGCTTCATAATGAGGTGCCTGAAGGTGCTTTTAGAGGCAGTTTGGGTTTGATGAAAAAAGATGGATTCAAACCAGTAAGATTGCGTTTGTTAGTGTCCTTACTCTGTGTGATGGCAACTTAGGACAAGGCCACAAATATGCTGATGTGAAATAAAGACATGGGGCTAACTCAGAAGTTTGCTGTAAGTCAGTTCAATTATAGCTGTATTCTAGATGTTGATGCTTGGAAGATTTTACAAAAGCTTTCATGCGACGTAAAGATTGCGGATATTATCCTTGTGAGCTCTATAATTGGTACGTATGGATTCCATGGAAACAGGCAAGGAAGCTTGAACTTTTAAGCAAATGGAGTCAGAAGGGTTGGAGCCAAATGAGGTCACTTTCCTGAGCTACTATACGCTTGTAGTCATAGTGGACTGATGAAGGCTTGAATATTTGATTCTGATGGTAAAAAGTATGGATTCAAACTGGGTTAGAACAATTACAGTGTGTTTTGTTGATCTCTTGGTCGCTGGTTGTCTCACGCAAGCTGAAATATGGATAGATCATATGCCCCTAGCATGATGCTGGTTTATATGGAAGAAATTGTTGTCTTCTTGTAAACAAAAAAATGCTGATCATGGCAATGAGGATAGCTTGAAGGAGGATCCTTCAGTTTGGTTCTTGGATCCTGCCACCTTATTGTTTTGCCTTGGCAACATCCAGGCTCAGAAGAGGTGGGATGGAAGTCTCCACTATGGAGAAAAGCTTGAGAGCTGTCACTGCAAGAAAGAACAGCGTCAGTTGGTTGAGTTTAAGAGAGTTCAACCATTCACGATAGGAACAGTCTCTAACTAGTAACGGAGATTTAGCATATTTGCAAAGAAATTCATGTGGGACATAAAGAAATGTGGGGTATTGTTCCAGATATGGGATTGTGTTACAAGACGTGGATTCTGAAGAAAGGAATACATTTGGCTCAGATAGTGAAAGATTGGCCATAATGATATGCTCGATGATCATACTCCTGTTTCACTATTAGAATATGAAAAATTTGCGCGTTTGTGCTGACTGTCATGATTGCTTATCTAAGCACATTTTAAGATTAAGGACAGGGAGATTGTAGGCGTGATTAAGTAGGTTTCATCATTTCAGAGGGATATTGTTCTTTGGTGATTACTGGTAGGTATTGCTGCAGATGGTTTCTAATTCATACTAGGAATCGGTGTTAGTAAAAATCTATCTATATTCAAGTTCCGACTAATATATCTACTTCTATTGAGCAGGAGTACTTGCTACAGAGATTTATACTTCAATATACTTCGGATAGGGCAAATTAAGGACTTTGCAATCTTACTAAGTTGTATGCATTGGCAGAATACACGGTTAAAGACTCGGTTGGCGGGTTGGGTGTTCTATAAGATATAAGCGTGTTGTCATTCAGTCATGCTGTCATATTCGATTTTTTTTTCAAAGTTATCATGGCCAAATGGTCTGTTTCTTATATGGCTCAGGCTACTTGTCATAATTGGCATGAATCCCTTTAACCGCAGCATAATACATGAGCTTACGTATTTTCAAGTGTCATAATTCAAGCAAAATAATCTCGTATTGACCTATGATCATTGCCCTGAGAGTAAATTTTATTTTAAACATCCTTTTGGTGTGTGGTATTGTAACTGGTATATCTAAGAGTCTTGGTGAGATTATTTATCATGCACGCATTTATTTTCCTTTCCATTTAACCGGGAAATGAATCGAATGCGGATTGTCCATTAGTCCTGTATTGCGCTGTCTGGTAGGCCGCACCCTGCTTCTATTATTTTTAACGGGCATCCTTATCCTTTAAGGAAAAGAAAAAAGGAGAAAGTTGGGAGTGTATTGTATAATAGCATGAAGTAGCTGTATTTGTTGCTTTGATATTATGTTACGTGTGCTAGAATTAAGCAAAAGAGTGCGGAAGCAGTGATGTATGGTTATCGTCAACATTGGCTCATGATTTACTTTGTGAAAAAATAAGTTACACATATTTCAATCATTAATGGTATTGGTTGTTGTAAGGGCTACAAAGAGTTATGTTGAATCTCTTAAGCTGTCTGACTAAACTGCCAGAGTGACTGACTACTGAGACCGGAAAGTTAGTGTGAGTGAACGGTAAAAATATGGTTCTTTCACAACGTATGCTCAAGTTTCAAGATATTGTAGGAGCTTGTGGCATTTTCTTTGATTTTACTCATCTCATAGTATTTTCATCCACACTAAAAACAGAAGCATCAGCTGCGATGGCCTTAAAGTCGGTGCAGTAGATGAACCTAACTTTGGTGTTTTAACACTTGATTCGATTTGTTACTTGTCGTCACAATGGGATTGCCACTTTCTTTTGATTTGATCTGCACTGTTGCGGACATCTGCTGAGTTAATGTGTACACTAGAAAATTTGATTTTGCTAGCCACTGTCATATGATAGCTGTGTGTGGTTGTTCTAGAAGATCCACCTTCCTCACTGTCAGAGAATACATACTTTGTCTTCATTTTAGATGAACCTTTGTCTTTGGTACAGTGGCCCACTGCACTGGCTGGATTGAAGTATTTGAGCTTGATTTTACTGATTCATTGTTCGCCTTTTTTGGAAGTGTACTCATAATCTTATCACTATCTCCACTTGGAATGTTTGGTGAGGCTTCTTGTTTGCGGAATCAGGAGTTAATAAAAATGATATCAAGCATCCTCCTACACTGACAATTAATGAAACGCTAATAGGTAGAGATATATGTGTTACCAAAACTACAGTGGAATAAAAATTAATTGTCAAAACCATCAAGATCATATAATCGATAATTTTCGATTTTCTGTCAGTGTAGTATTACAACTGGAAGGGGATACGACAGACTTTGTTAGTTCCATGAAAAGTTCGAACTGTTAGTCATGTAGTATGTACTAATAGACAAAAACTCATGAACATGTGACTACAAACTATCGTGTCAGTTAAAGGTAAGATGCTTCAACTGACAAGAAGTTCTTATCAAGGGGTAAAAAATTACACGCACAAGATTCGCCCACTTGGCGAAGCGCAGACCAATCCGCATGCACATTTTTCAGCAAAGCCTACAACCACAGCTAACATGGGATACTATCTGCTCCCAAGAATGAGATCGGTGAAGATAAATAAGATTATTTCACAAAATTATGTTTGGATAGAAAGAAAGGAAGGAAAGTGACGGGAACATTTCTCTTGTTGGGACAAGGGTGTGGAGAGCAAGGGGAAGGGAGAGGGAGGGATTGATGGAGAATTCGGACTCGCTTTCCCTCCTTTCTCACTCTTTTGCCTCTTTGCTATCCAAACATAGTGTAAGGGCTATTTGGTAGGGTTGAAAAAAGGTTTTCCCGTAAAACTACTTTCCCCATTTTCATTGTTTGGTTTGGGCAGAAGACTTACGGCTTGTAAATCGGGGATGTTACGTATTCCGCCACATTGAAACATTTTCCCCACTTAGAAGGTTAACATTTTCCCTCGGGGTAATGAAAACATTTTCCAAGCACAAAGGGAAAATTTATGGAATGAAATGTCATTGTAAGGTTTTCCATGTAAACATTTTCAGTTCAAATGTTTTAACTCCTGTCAAAAGGCAGGAGCTAAAGGAAACACTACTCAAAATCATGAGCTGGTAGGAAATGTGTCGGCCAAGCCGCACATTGCATTAGCCATTCTGAAACACAATATTTAAGGGTTTCTTATGGAAAAAACCTATAAAGGCATAAATCTCGTTCCTTAGATACAAACTGAAATGATAGGGAAAAAGAAAAGCACTGCATGAACGAAACAGTAGAAATTCATGCGATCTTGCAAAGTGAAATTTAAAGTCACTGCAACTCTGTCAAACCAGGTCTCCTGTAAAGCAAAGATCAATTTCTTCTTAGAAAGAGTTAACAAAATTTCATGGTGCACTTCACATCACAACACATATGGGAGAGTATTTAGCTTGTGCAAGTATACCACAAATTAAACAATTCTTTAACCTAATAAAAAGATTTAATTTAAAAATTACCAACAAATCTTTGTCTTTGGTGACCTTTTTGTGGTGAAAGAATGCTGTAAATTTAGCAAGAGATATTCTAAAGTTAAAATAAAAAAACATACAGTATCAAAAGAAAAGAAAAAAGTGTATATTCAGGAGCCCAACAGTACTTAAATGCAACATCATTGAGTTAAATGGAAATTATCTTGGGGGGTAAGAACCACTCAATTACAAAAACCTTTTTCTATGGCGTGTAACTGTTTTTCAATTAGATGATAGTGGATACTAATATCAGATATAATGATAAGAAGGGAAGGTTTAACAGCGGATTTGATTATTTGAAGCAGTGCACAATTTTATTATTTTTTTTAAAAAAAAGTAGCTTGAAAAAGTATCAGTCAGAAAAATAAACTGGAATAAGAAACATCTAAAACACAGCTTAACAGCAATTGTTTTTGACCAAAATTGCATATGTTGGTTAATAAGTACAAAGGGAAGGGGAGTTTAGAGAAAGGAAAGAATGAAAGAGAATTGGGCTTTGCGGTTCTACCCTTCTAGCCCAAATAGCAGTTCGAGCTTCATCAGATTGGTTAGCAAACTCTGAATTCTTCCTTTCCATCCTTCTCCAACAATCCAAACAAATTGGATTTTATCATCAGTCTGCAGACTCCATTACACTAACGTATCGCCAAATAGGTTGTCTAAACATGGGAAATTTATTAATTTTCAGGTCTTTTTCTTAAATACTAGCAACAAGAAGTTGACTTAGTATAGCTGGTGAATAGGAAAATCTTTACAAGTCTTCTGGAAAGTGACAAGGCGTTATCTGATCGAATTTGACTTGTAGGCAATCATTGTCCCCAAAAAACCCGGGTATGTGGGCCTTCGAGCTTTTTTTCGGCTTTTGCTCAAATGGATAATGAATTTTTTTGTTTATGCTAAAGTTTTGCATTGATTTCATATTATGGTCTTTTGTTATGGCATGCACAAGTTATCCTTTTTGTGACTATTGGAGTCATGGTCATTGTTGATTCTAGTTGCAAAAGCTCACATGCCATCCTAAAGGCTTAAAAGGCGACCAGAAATCTATTTGAATTCTATTCGAGAACGTTTTCACAAGTTATTTGGTCAAGATTCTATGACTGTGTTGATGGAACTATTTATAGTACTTAGAGCAAATGACGGTATAGGCAACATTAAAATAAATGTCGCCGTGTAACACGCATTTCACTCTAGAGGTAGGCAACGGCGCTCTTCTTGTCAAAATGTGTAGGATTAGCCGACAGTCTACAACCGTGTGCTAAATTCCACAAATTCATATTATTCTTATTGGTCAACATAGTTAAGTAAGGCTTCGGAAAATTGTATTAATCCACTTTGTAATTAAACACAAAAGATTTTTTTTTTTTTTTTTTAACTTACCATTTATTTAACAATTTCTTGATCCCAAATTATGTTTTCAGTTAGGTTAATGTTAGTGAGACAACACTTTATTTTAGTTAAGATTTCTTCATTTAAATCAAAATGAACTCCAATTTGCAATCCAAAGAACAAAGGGAAAGAAAACGAAATAGCATAATAATTTGATTCAATGGGGAAAGGGGGTTTGACTACAACATTTTTCAACTAGAAGGTAAGTATAAGTTTGCTTAATTGAGGTTTACAAATAGAAAATTAGGTTTTTTGTTTGTTTCTTCAAAATTAAGGTTCATGGTTGGGGGGGTCGTTTGTGTTCAATGGGTGCAAAAGGAGCTGCTAAGTTTTGTCACTTATTGGGTGAAATTATTGGTAAAATATAGCAATGGAAATTGTTTAGTTTACAGATTCAATCCTCTCGTAAAAAAACAAAGATCAAAAATCTAATTTTCTTTTTCTTAAGGCTGTAATTGAGAATATATTCTAAAACTACTAGTAATATTTCTAACAATATACTAGAAATAGGGACAAGAAATATGCAGATGATCTGCTATCAAAACTACTGCCTTAATTAGAGTTATGAGTTGCTATAAGTAAACTGCAAACTTGGCTAAATTACGGAAAGACTGCCGGACATTATTCCATTAATTTCCAACTTTTCAGTAAAGTTTAATTCAGGTGTACGTTAAGGATTGGTGGACATTAATGTCTTACCAGTTGTGGTCAGGAGGGTAATCGATGGTCTAATCAAAGGACACTTGTGAAGACGAATCTTAAGCATACCACCTGAAGGAGCATACTTAGTTTATCATTGGGTACTAGGTAAACCGTTGGATGCACAGTTTTTAAAATGGATAAAATGATGAAATACAAAGTTTTATAATAATTGTGTAACATTGCTACTTTTTTTATAAAGAGAAGTAAATATAATCCGTTGCATAATTTCTATTATAATCTTACAAAGTAATTTGAAATAACTAATTTATGGAGACATTTGAGAGTTTTAAAATAATTTCTAATATGGGTAATGTTTGATTTGACGCAAATTATAAATAAAAATTTTGGTATAATATATTCATATGTTTCGTTTATTTATGAAAACAAAATAATAAAATAAACAATACACAACAATTCGACAAAAAGGAAAAATAAGAATATGAATAATTAATATTTGAATGTTTGTATATAATGAGAGATGATGAAAATATGTATGATGAAGGGTGGATTCAGTGGAAGATCAATTCGAGAATACACGAATGTATTTATGATATTGGTTTCATGATCCATTTATGATAATTCTCAAATTAAAAATAATGTGTTAAGCTTTGTTAATTTGAATTGTGATGGAATGATATTTCTAATAGCTAGCAATTAATTTATCTATTGTTATTGCTAGTTAGATAAGCAATCGGAGCGATTTGCTTTGGTTTCAATCTGTGTATTTTTATGTTCAGCAAGAACAATTCTTAAACTAATAGGTTAAAGAAATTAAAATTGCTTTTATTGCTAATATTCGAAAATATGAAAGAGAGATTAAAACACTTTTTGGTAAAGTTTTGAATGGAAGAGAGAATTTTGGGAAGATGAAATATTGCTTATGGAATTAATACTATGGGAAACTAACAGAAGACTCTAATTTAGGAAGATATTTATTAATAAGCTGTGTGTAGTATATAGAGATAGAGATTAATTATAATAATGATAGAAGATAAAAATATAAATAGGTAGCAATGGGGGAAATGAGGGTGAATTTGGGAGGGAAAATAGGTAGTTTGGGGATTGCTTTGTTAGGTTATATAGATTGTTTGGTGTAGCATGGACAAAAATTTAAGAAACATACTGCGTTTGGGAATTTCACCAGGTAATATTTAATTGGCTCGAAGTTTTGACGTATCTCTAGAAAATGGAAAAAAGTTACTGCCTTGGGATAATTTTAAACATGACCAAAAGGCATAGAAACTTATATTAACAAGTTAACTTAAGAATTGTGAGCTGGATGCACAGTCTTTCCATCTACATTTTTCTGATTGAACAAGCCAATGCATTCCTCAAACTGTTGAGGCAACAACTGGCAGGGACAAAAGGTATACAATTAGAAACCCGCTGACTCATAATATCTCGGATCAGACAGGTGTAGCATTCCTTCAATACAGAAGAAGACTAGAAATCATTATCCTGTCCTCCCTAAGCCAGCTTACAATGAACTACAACAACATTATAAGGTGCTTTCAACCATGCATAGGCACTTTGACAAAATGAAAGAGATGAAGGGTGATTGGTGGACAGTTATGATCATCAAATGGCGAATGAAGGCAGCCTGTAATTAAGAAAGGTAAACAGCTTATTAAATATCACAAACTACAATTAAAGGGAAACTTCTGAGGTTAAACAGAGGCAATAAACTTAATGCCGTCTACAATCAAACGTTCAAATATGGAAGTTGTCAATACCTGAGATTACTAAATCTTTTGTGACCTTTGCTCCGACATCAAGCAATGCACAATAGAATGAAGGATCAGGAGAACGCTATAGTTAATTTCAGGTATTAGCAAAAGTCAGAATCTCTTTGAGAACAATCATGAATAATATTGTAAACATATTGTCGGAACCCTAAAAGATCATATTTTTTCCTATTGATAAAAAGATCAGATGACCCCTTTGAAGATAGACAATTTTTGTTGATAACATATGAATGAACTAACCGGCTAATCACCCTTTTGCCATGTCGTAGGCTACTTGCCTAACATTTTCATGTTAAAGAGTGGCAGGCCAATATCAAATACACTTTAGAGACAATCTCAAGAGTTCATGGTTCAGGCTCCATGGAATAAAACATGCAGGAAAGAACTGTAGCTTATGAAGCACAAATCACCAATTCATATGATGTGGATATTCTCATAGTTTCTTATGTGATATGTGAGAATTCAGAAAAATATCAACAGATTTCAAGATCAAATTAGCCAATCCCAAGTGGCATTAATGGGCAGATGAATTACAGACTTTCCCTGGAAGAGTGATGCAAGTCATACACCTCCTCTGAGCAAAGTTTAAACTTTGTATTTATTCTGCATAAGAATTAGACAAACAGTAATTAAAATTTCACATTAAGAAGTGAAAATAGAGGGAGCAAAGGATGGAAAGACTGGACCCTTAACATCTATGTATCCACGAACAAAAGATTAGATGAGGTATGGCTATACAATTATAGTCCCTAAACTGCTACAATTATGCGTAAGACCATGGCTTTACAAAGAAATGCAAGAAATCATTTTAATGGCTCGTGCAGTGGGCATATAACTTGCGAAGATCTTTTGTCACTAATATTTATCTCCGTGGATTAACTAAGCATTCTTGAGTTCTTAGACAAATATAAATCATGTTGCCAGCTAACAAACAGGGCAAATAACCAAATGGGGTTCTGCAACCAGATACACCCAAGTGTACTATTAATATAAGAGAATTTATTGTAAGCTTAGAATGAACTTTACTTCAAAGCTGAACTTATACTTGATGACGAAGCTCAAAAAACTTATCACGTTTCCATATGTTCTTGTAGAAACCCTGCAATCAACCCTAAAAGAGTTTTACTAAAGGATAAAGTTTCATGATAAAAATGTTATTGGTCTAACTAGTCTACCTCAACATATCCAAATTCAGACTCCTTTGGTTTACCCAGCAGGGAAATCATAGCATGATATTATCTGTAATGTATGTAAATCCAAGTATCGAGAACTTCCTTCTGGAAGAAGAATAGATGTGAGCAACGAGACAAACACACACTAAATAATTGTTATAACACTGAACTATCAATTCATATCAATACCCTGGCACCTCTACAAGTTCCCACATAGGGGATGATACAGGAAGTCACTATAAGTAGCCTGACAACAATTGCATTGTTTATTAAGCACAAATGTCTTTACACAGTCGAAATTTAAAATGATTACATATATGTCACAGTCTCTTCCTTTTAACAACTTCACTACTTGTAGCTTTTACTTCTATGTTTCCATAAAGTTTAATTCTCTTGAAGCAAAGAGGGACTGGTGAATATTTTAAGAGATGTGAGGGTGTATTATTATGAGTCGAAATGACAACGAAATCATAGAGGAAGCAAATGTAACTTATACTGTGTGTTTTGTCATTGGCAAAAATCACAACTTTACCGGTTCACTTTTACCATTTCTTGGCGTGCTGTCCATTACATAAGATATAACTAGTTTTTATGCATGCGATGGTACGGTAATTTTTTAGTGCGACCAATGTTAATATACCAGAACAAAGAGAGTATTTTAAAGTTGACAATTAATTAAGTTAAATCGTCCATGCGATATAATACATCCAATTTTACTTAAAATATTCATTGAAAAATAATGAAGAAAGATTAGTAGGGTGTAGTATGATCTCACTGATTATATAATATTCAATTACAACTTAACCTTACTAAATATACATAAGAAGGGTTAGTAAGGGTAAAGGGGTAATTTCGGCTGGAACACGGACGCCACCCTCCCATTCTAATAAGAGATTATGGAATTAATTAAATTATACGCTGTACACTTCATGGAAGAATCCTGTATGAACAGAGCCCTTTGCATTTAAATTTCCAGAGATAACCTATGTTACACAAACATCATGCGTTACCATGAACTAAATACAAGCATTATATCTACAGGGATGTGGTAACCGTCAAGATAGGTTTGTAACTATTACTATCA
>SNQN01000221.1:0-26691 GCA_008642245.1 Bassia scoparia | reverse complement strand
CTGTTAGCTTTTATATGTGATACCCGCATTGGGTTTATGCTATGACGATCACTGTATCAAAAAGCTGTTAGCTTTGTTATGTGATACCTGCATTGGGTTTACGGTTTGACAATTGTTGTATCAAAAAGCTGTTATCTTTGATAAGTGATACCTGCATTTGATTCATAGTTTGAGGATTATCCTATTTGCRAGATTSGGATGTGGTTTGTTATTAGGAGTCTTCATTGTAGATTGTTTGACTCCAAAGATTTGAAATTTAGTTATTGATTCTTGATTGCTTGTTTTGTGCTGGAATTTTAGGTTCTAGTTCAAATTGTAAAATTYTCACAAAAGAGGGGGATGAAGGGTGAAATAGGTGGATGGAAGGAATTTTTAGCTGTTTATGATAAYAAGTTTGGTGCTAGCATGAGTGATCCAGCCAGGAGAACTCCTGAAGTARTACGTGCTTTCTTAGATACATTCAAGAAAGAGGAAGACTTACAGGTATCTCGTTTGATCCCTCAATATTTTTTGTGCATTTTTTGCTGCGTGATTTTTACCATTTTCAACTTCTATTCTGCAGTACTTTGCTAAGATCTTGCAGTGTCACTCAAACCGTGAACTAGTAAAACAAGTACCTAAATCAGAAGGGGGTGAATCACCAGAACAGGTAATTTTGAATTGCAACATTGGTTTTTGTGATTTCAGATGATGAAGCTGTTAACCTAGTAAAATGCTGATCTGAATTTCTGATACAGAATCTTTGTTAGAAAATCATTATTTACTTTGATCCTTGTATTTAGTGGTATTAGAAAAGAATTCACAACTAATATGTTTTGAACTTGCTGTGTANGCTTTCTTAGATACATTCAAGAAAGAGGAAGACTTACAGGTATCTCGTTTGATCCCTCGATATTTTTTGTGTATTTTTTGCTGCATGATTTTTACCATTTTCAACTTCTATTCTGCAGTACTTTGCTAAGATCTTGCAGTGTCACTCAAACCGTGAACTTGTAAAACAAGTACCTAAATCAGAAGGGGGTGAATCACCAGAACAGGTAATTTTGAATTGCAACATTGGTTTTTGTGATTTCAGATGATGAAGCTGTTAACCTAGTAAAATGCTAATCTGAATTTCTGATACAGAATCTTTGTTAGAAAGTCATTATTTACTTTGATCCTTGTATTTGATGACTGTGGTGAATTTAGTGGTATTAGAAAAGAATTCACAACTAATATGTTTTGAACTTGCTGTGTACTTGTGTTATATATACCATGTCTTGTTTGATTTTGATTAGCATTGTTTGCACTGTAATGCCTTTAAGTGCATTGGAGAAAGTTAGAAATGAGAATCAAAAGATAAAGAGAGGACAATATGAGTGGAGATAGAATATTTGAGATTTTTTTTTTTTTTTTTTGGGACAGCAAGCAAGCTTTAATTCCATTGCACAAAAACAGAATTGTACAACCAAAGTACCAAAGGACACAAACAGCCACAAGGCTAAACAACAGGCATTACACAATTAATTGCTGTAACCAAGCTTTATCAGAACAACTGACCTCAAAACCTATAAGACCTGAAATTCTACCAATGATACAGGCCTTAATTTGTTTAATACAATAATCCACAGAAATAACTTTGCACTCAAATATAGCAATATTCTTGGTGAGCCAGATGTGGTAGCAGGTGGCAGCAATTGCAGCAGTTATAACTCTCTTCCTGAACAGTGAGCCTTTGAACCTTCTGTCAGTCCAGCATAACCAATTACTCAACTGAGTATTAGGATAGGGGATCGCCAGCCACAACTTAATAGCCTGGATGCAGCTTTGACTGTAAGCACAGTTGAAAAATAAATGTCTTCTGCTCTCCTCAGCATTGCAGCAGATAGGGCATTCTCTAGGAATATATAAGAAAAGCATCCTATCTCGAGTCTGTAGTCTATTTCTCTTAATAAGCCAAAAGCAGAACCTATGTTTAATTTGAGATTTTTTTTCCCTTAATAGAAGGATTCTTTTTACTTGCCTTCTTAGAGAGTCTGCGCAAGGGAGGGATTGATCATTGATCCTCCCTCGTTTGGGTATGTGATAGAGGGAATGAAAGGAAAGAAAGGATTAATTTCGCTCCCTCTCCAATAAAATAAAGGAAAATTTGTGATTAACTACCTTATAAAACCTCCATTTTAGAAATAACTACCTTATAAAAAAAACTTTTAAAATAACTACTTTATAAAAGTCAAATTTTAGTGAGCACCACCTTATTTGTAAAATTTGACTAGAGTAGGGCCCACATTGCGATCTCCTTACCAAMCTTACCCGAGAATATACCAAAACATCCCTAGTTATCTAATCTCCCTTTAACGACTCCAACCTCCCACTTTAACTCCCTCATTTACCTATTTTCTTTTCTTCTATTTTAGGTGGTGCTAACTAAGTTTTGGATTTATACGGTATTAATTTTGGAAAAWAATAAATTAAAAGGTAGTTATTTTTAAAAATTAAAAGGTGGTGCTCACTAAGTCCCGGGTTTCAAAAGGTGGTGCTTAGTAAGTTTTGAGTTTTATAAGGTAGTTATTTTAAAACTTTTTATAAGGTAGTTATTTCTAAAATGGGTTTTTTATGGTAGTTATTAACAAATTTTCCTAAAATCCTTCCAATGTTAGTAATATTTGGAAGGAAATTGCACCCTTCTCACCTCCTTCATCCCTCTCCTTCCCTCCCCACCCTTACCCTCTATGACTGTCATCCAAACTTCATGTTAGAGGCATAGATCTTTTCCTCCCCTCAATCCTTATTCCCTTCCCTTTCTTTCTTATCTTCCTGTCTGTGTTTGTTTCCTTGATTACTAAACAAGCACATTGTAAAGGTTACTGCAGTGAGGTTGTAACAATGAAAAATATTGTCTGTTAAACCTTCAATCCTTGACTTTCAATTTTTTAGTTGTCTCTATTGTGTCTTAATTCATGTCACCTGAAGTTCTGGACAAAAATGTAGAGTGTAGACATTGAAGAGTATAGAAATGTATCTGATCTTATGTGGCTATTTATGACAGTAGCATTTCAATTCGAATTTTAGCATCTTTTCTTTGGGTAATTGGTCTCTATTCTTAAAGAACTGCATACAATCTCTGCCGGTTATCATACAACTATGGTCTTGAATTCATATAGTGCAAGGAMAGATGAATCTTTGTATTCTACGATTCAACGTTATAATTTTCGTGTTTTATTTTCGTGGCAGTGCAGAATTTGGTCCGTTTGACCCTTGAGCACTRACAGCACCCATTTGAATATACATTTCCATCATATGAGAAGGTATATCTTACTAAATTCTATTCATATTTCCATGCCTTGCTATCACATGCAGTGATGTTTAAATCGCGGGGTTGAAAATGTGCTGACTAACATGTATGTATGGTCACAGGACTGGATTGTCACGAAACTTGGTAAGAAGTCCAAGTTGACAGCATCAGATAAATTACTGGCTGTTGATTGTGAGATGGTTCTCTGCGAGGATGGAACTGAAGCATTGGTTAAATTATGTCTAGTTGATCAGGATTTAGAGGTACTTTTATGTACTTTATCTTACAATATCATATGAGAATTTATTTATCTTCGAAAAATTGGAATTCTCCATGATTTAATATTGACTTGTAACGCCATGTTAATCACTCATTATGTCAGGTTAAACTTCATGAATTTGTCAATCCATTTAAAGCAGTTGCAGATTATAGGACCGAAATCACTGGTGTTTCTGCAGAAGATTTGGATGGAATTACTTGTTCCCTTGCTGATATACAGGTTTAATAATATCCTATTTGACTTTATGCTCCCATTTTGTTTGTAATTCAGCGTTGCTTGTCATTTTATGATATAGCACTGACCCAAAATTACCGTTTTTTTTTTAAATCTTTTGAAGAAAAAGTTGAAAAAGCTTCTGTCCCACGGCACTATATTAGTTGGGCACAGTCTGAGCAATGATTTAAAAGGTTAGTGCAGTGAAGAGCYTCCTTTTGAAATTCACGCAAATTCTTGTTCATATGTTGGGGCTATGTGCTAGGTTTGTTATACTTATCTTCATCATTCTGTAAACAGCATTGAAGGTAGATCATGCAAGAGTAATTGACACCTCATATGTCTTCAAGTATGGAGATGAATCTACGAAAAAAAGACCTTCCTTAAATGATTTGTGTAAGGTAAGTTTATAATTTTGTCTTTGCCTGTCAATATGCGCTATGGAAGTTTGTGGATTCTAGAGTCTTAAGTGTAAACTCCCTCACAAAATTGGCTTTGCAGAAATTCTTGCTATATTGATTCAATTGTCTGTGCTAGATGTTTATCTAACTCCATTCATGAATCYTATTGGCAGACCGTGCTGGGGTTTGAACTTCGTAAGAAGGGTGCTCCGCACAACTGTGTTGATGATGCATGTGCTGCAATGAAATTAGTYCTTGCAAAGATCAAGCATAATTTTGATGATGTTATCCCTGCGCCTCAGGAAGATGTGAGTCCAAAACTTGAAAATTTAGTTATAGGCCTTATAGCTATTTTATCTTTTATTAATATGCCTTCAGAAACTAAATACAAGTACTATAGGTTCCAGACAGTGAAAACGCGAAGCTCCTTGTACACAGAATTCCAAAGGATCTGCCWAGTGATGAACTAAGTCAGATCATCGATGGAGACTGCACCATCGAAGTTCAGGTTGGTGTGCCATATCCCTTTTCCTTTGATTATTTTTCTTCATTCTGGGTCTCAAGTCTAATATTTGACCAGTTGTGCATGCAGTTATATTTCATAGTAACCTCACTTGAGTTGTTTCAAATACTTCCTCCGTATCGCTAAAAACGCAACAATTACCATTTTAGGAAATATCACAATAAACGCAACAAACTTTTAGTTTCCATATTTGGTGTGTTTTAGGCTATAAAATGTCTATTTTACCGTTACTAAAACATTTAAAACATAATTAAATTACTCTAATCAACATTATCATCATATAACCTAAATTAATTAAAAACCTAAACACAAACTAATCTCCACCAAACACCACCATTCTCCTTCCCTAAACACCACCGCACCACCTAACCCTATCAACACCACCACCCAATGACCACCCTACAGATCCTAATTGAACCGCAAGAGTCGCCGCGACCTCCCTACAGACCTCCACGAGCCGCCGCAACCTTCCTTTGGACCTAATCGAACCGCCGCAAGCCGCTACAACCCTAATCGAATCGTTCAATTGGAGTTCGATTGAATCGCGCATGGTTTGATGGGGGCTAAATTAACTGCATACTAAAWTCGTATTTCAATGAAATTGGGAAACAATTGAACAAAGAAGATGAATAATTCAGTAACTGTAGTTCAATTCTAAAGAAAGAGGATACAAGACGAACAAAAAAAAAAGAGGAAAACAAACCTGGCTCGTTTAGAAGAGGAAAGGTCAGAAATGTGAGACTGAATTTTGAGAGAAGCCATCATGTCGTTGTTTCGCTTGATATTCTCGAGTCTTTTGCGTTCGTATTCCGTCAAATTGTCAGACGCCATTTTTACAGATTAAAGAGAGAAGAAGAAGAGGGTTTGAACTTCAAATTGAGTTAGTATTAGGTGTGGGATTTAAGACGGATTTTCTACTTTTCATTAATGGTTTTGGCGGTACTTTTCATTAATCGATCAACTGTGGCTTGGTTATGGCGGTGGTCGTAGTTGGTGTGAGGTGTTGGCGGTGGTTTTGAGTCTGTCTCTTATACACATCTAGATGTGTATAAGAGACAGAATTACATCTCTTAACCTAACCTTTAATCTTACTTTGCAAATTTTGTCTAGGAGTCCGTGCAAAAGAGTTTGTTGCGTTATTTCTGATACGGAGGAAGTATATTTTTTTGCATTTACAATATAGAAGCCTATCTAGAAAATTGTGATCACTAAACATCTTAACTCCTCATGAAGCCGTTTTCAATATACCTATGGATGTTCAAAAATATCCCATCCGTGACTCGATCCGAAAAATCGGGTATCCGATCCGATCTTTAAGGTTTCGGATATTTTGGATCGGATATCCGGAAATTTTCGGATCGGAATTTTTGCACTTTCGGATGATTTTTTAATTAAAAAATAATTTATTATGGAAAAATAGGTAAAAATGTATACATTCGATCCGCGATCCGATCCGAAATTTCGGATATCGGATCTGATTCGAATCAGAAAATAGTAGTTCYGGTATTTCGGATTGGATATACRTAGAGGTGATATGTTCTTGCTAGTTCTTGTTTCTAACCATACACGTTTCTTTGGCAGACGAGTAAGAAAAAAGGCCGGAGAGACACATACTCTGCTGTTGCTACTTTTAAAAATCCGCAAGATGCGCTTTGTGCTTATGAAAATCTGCAAGGAATCGAAGAAAAGGTCTGCTATTGCTACTTCCCCCCATATCCCTCCCTTTTTCCCTTTCTCTGGATGACTTCCCAGAATAATCACTTTTGGTTCATGTTAGCAGACTCCACTTATGGGATCAATGCTTTGATTGATTGATTGATTGATAGAGAAGTCTAACTGTTTGAATCTTTGTTTTTTCAATCTTGCTCGAATGGCAGCTAAATGTGTGTTCATTATTGTTACTCTTATCAGGACTCATCTGGGAAATCTCAGAAACCCGTATCTATCAAACTTAAATCTGGCTCATCTGCGATAATATATGTTAGGAAAATGTCACTTGATAATCCTCCTGTCAAAGTTTCTGCCAAGCGACCATGTCCTACCGAGGCACCTGTAGATGACTCAAAAAAGCCAAAGACAGAGCAAGCTTCTGAAGCTTCTCAGGAGAATCTCTGTGCCGATCATGTGAAGGAGATTGAAAAATTAAAAGAATTGCTAAGCCAAAGAGACCAAGAGATCTCCAGCTTGCATAAAATTGTGGCTGCTCTGACGAGGAAACAAGGGCTTTAATTTCAGTTTCTGCAAGATTTCTCAGTGCCCTGGTTATAGTTATATAGTTTTTGCGCATTGCGCAATGGGGWTGAGCAATTTTGGCTGGGCATTTTGCCGGCAATATGTTGTGTTTATACGGCTTGATTATTTCAAGTCTTTCATTTTTGTTTGTTTAGCCCAGTTYTAATGAGCTGAGGCAGTTTTGTTTATCTAGTCTAGTTGTAGCAAGCTGAGGAGACCATGTTCAATTTATATAGRGAGATGCTTTCACCTAGGATCAATTTTTAGTCCATTTCGGTTTGCGATGATCAAGTTATCATTGTATTGCCTAAGATTCTTATGATTATGTAATCTAGGAATTCAATACTCTGTATTATGCTGGGCTCTACTGCTCAAGTGGTTATTGAAACAAAGGAAAGTGAATGAAATTATTTGAATTACTCACTTTGTAAGTTTGTATGATTCAACACAGATGTGTATAAGAGACAGGTGAATGAAATTATTTGAATTACTCGCTTTGTATTGATTCAATGCACTCGCAGTGGTTTTCCCTAAAACCTTATACTTCTATAGTTCTATTACTTGTTTCCTTCGAAGTTATTGAAGTGTCTCACTCTTTTTAGATCCATAATTTTTTTGTCAAATCATACTTCGTATATTAACTCTCAGTATACGAAGTAGAATAGGACTTCAGAACAAATTATCCCCTCCGAAATCACTCTATTGTGCCGTCGTCTCGACCCTAGGACTTCAGAACTTGTTATCCTCTCCGAAATTATTTGACCTGTGCACAGCTCGGTCCGATCATTCTATTGTGCAGTCGTCTCGCCCCAGGAAATTATTTGACCTATGCARAGCTCGGTCCGACCAATGATGGCCTTTTTGGTTTCTCATTGCTGCTCGTTATTGGGTGCTACCGTGCTAGTTATAAGTCATTGGCTTATTTCCTCCTAGTTGAGGTAGTTGATCAGCAACGTGACAAATTRCACATTACTGATAAAAACAACAGCAGTTGGAAGAGGCTGATCAATTCACTTTAATGTGCAACTTGTATCTGAGATCGCTAATCAGTTTGTCTAAGATTATTAGAAAACCCTTCAATTCATGCTCGTTTTCTACTCAACCCTTGAACCAATCTGCCATTAACGATTTAACCTATCTCTGCAACAAGGGSCACCTGAAAGAAGCATTCGAGAGATTCAAATATCAAATATGGTCAGACCCAAATTTGTTTTCTCACTTAATTCGMGGTTGTATTTCCAAAAAATCTCTTTCATGGGGAAAACAGCTTCATGCTGTAATAATCACTTCTGGGTGTTACTTAGACAAGTTTGTCAGCAATCATTTGTTGAACATGTACGGAAAACTTGGGGAATTGGACACTGTATTAGTGTTGTACAATGCGATGCCCCGAAAAAATGTCATGTCTTGTAACATTTTGATTAATGGGTATGTGCAAAGGGGTGATTTGGAGAATGCACGGAAGGTGTTTGATGAAATGCCTGAACGAAATGTTGCGACTTGGAATGCTATGGTTATAGGTATGGTGCAGTATAGGCACAATGAGGAAGGTATGGACTTGTTTTTAAGGATGCATCGATTGGGATTCGCCCCGGATGAGTACGCGATGAGTAGTGTGCTTCGAGGATGCGCTGGTTTGAGAGCTTGGTTGTGTGGGAGGGAGGTCCATGCTTATGCCATTAAAAGTGGCCATGATTTGAGCTTGGTTGTTGGCAATGCATTGGCTAATATGTATATGAGGTGCAAAAGTTTGGAGGAAGGGGAGAAAATCATTCAAGGGATGCCAATCCACAACGTGGTGGGGTGCAATACTCTTATTGCCGGAAGAGCTCATAATGGGTGCCCTGAAGGTGCTTTAGAGCAGTATTGTTTGATGAAAAAAGATGGATTTCAACCCAGTAAGATTGCGTTTGTTAGTGTCCTTAGCTCATGTGCTGAACTGGCAACCTTAGGACAAGGCCAGCAAATACATGCTGATGTGATAAAGCATGGGGCTACTCCAGAAGTTGCTGTAGTCAGTTCATTAATTAGCATGTATTCTAGATGTGGATGCTTGGAAGATTCTTACAAAGCTTTCATGCAACGTAAAGATGCGGATATTATCCTGTGGAGCTCTATAATTGGTACGTATGGATTCCATGGAAAAGGCAAGGAAGCCATTGAACTTTTTAAGCAAATGGAGTCAGAAGGGTTGGAGCCAAATGAGGTCACTTTCCTGAGCTTACTATACGCTTGTAGTCATAGTGGACTGAAAGATGAAGGGCTTGAATATCTTGATCTGATGGTAAAAAGATATGGATTACAACCCTGGTTAGAACATTACACGTGTGTTGTTGATCTACTTGGTCGCTCTGGTTGTCTCACGCAAGCTGAAGATATGATAAGATCAATGCCCCCTAAAGCAGATGCTGTTATATGGAAGACATTGTTGTCTTCTTGTAAAACACATAAAAATGCTGATATGGCCAAGAGGATAGCTGAAGAGGTCCTCAAGTTTGGTTCTCTGGATCCTGCTACCTATGTTTTGCTTGCAAACATCCAGGCCTCGGCAAAGAGGTGGGATGAAGTCTCCACTATGAGAAAAGCCTTGAGAGACTGTCGACTGAAGAAAGAACCAGGCGTCAGTTGGTTTGAGTTTAAGAACGAGGTTCACCAATTCACCATAGGAAACAAGTCTCATCCTAGGTCAACGGAGATTTATGCATATTTGAAAGAACTCATGTRGGACATAAAGAAATGTGGGTATGTTCCAGATATGGGATCTGTGTTACAAGACGTGGATTCTGAAGAAAAGGAATACAATTTGGCTCAGCATAGTGAGAAGTTGGCCATTGCATATGCTCTGATGATCACTCCTCCTGGTTTCACTATTAGAATCATGAAAAATTTGCGCGTTTGTGCTGACTGTCATGTTGCTATCAAGCACATTWCTAAGATTAAGGACAGGGAGATTGTAGTGCGTGATATCAGTAGGTTTCATCATTTCAAGAAAGGGATATGTTCTTGTGGTGATTACTGGTAGGATAATTGACTGCATGGTTTCTAATTCTATATAGGAACCTCGTAGTAGTAAAGAATCCTATCTATATTCAAGTTCCGACTAATATATCTACATTCATATTGAGCAGTGACGCACTTGCTAAGAGATTTATACCTTCAAATATACTTCTTGAAAAGGATAGGGCAAATTCAGGACTGCATCTACTAAGTTGTATGCATTGGCAAGAATACACGGTTAAAGACTCGGTTGGKGGGTTGGGTGTGTCTATAAGACTATAAGCGTGTTAGTCATTCAGTCATGCTGTCATGATTCGAATTTTTTTTAACAAAGTTATCAATGGCCAATGGTTTGTTTCTTATATGGCTCACGGCTACTTCGTCATATTGCATGAAACTCCCTTTACCGCAGCATAATATCATGAGCTAACGTATTTTCAAGTGTCCATAAATCTCCACAGCAAAATTAATCTCGTATTGACCTATGATCATTGCCCTGCAGAGTGAAATTTTATTTTAAACATCCTTTGGTGTGGTGGTATTGTACACTGGATCATATCTAAGGTCTTGGTTGAATTATTTATCCGCATCACGCATGTATATTTCCTTCCAAATTTAACAGGGAAATGAATCGAATTGCGGATTTGTCATTAGACCCTGTATATTGCGCTGTCTGGTAGCCGCAACCCTGCCTTCTATTATTTTACAGCATCCTCATCTATCCTCTTAAGGAAAAAGAAAAGAAGAGGAGAAAACAAGTTGGGGAGTGTATTGTATAATGCATGACAGTAGCTGTTAGCTTGATATTAAATCAAGTGGCTGAGAAAATAAGGGCGCATTAAATGAATCATGAATGCTTTCAAACAATTGCTCATTTACTTTGGAAAAAAATAAGTTACACAATCAARTTATCAAAATCATAATGGTWTTGTTACAGTTTGTAAGGGGCTACAAAAAGAAGTTATGTGAATCTTTTAGCTGTCTGACCACTGACCAGAGTGGGAACTGACTACTGAGACARGGAACCAGTTACRGCTGTGAGTGACGGCTAAAAARATGGGTTCCTTTCACAACGTATGCTCAAGTAATTCYAGATATTGTAGGAGCTTGTGGGCATTTTCCTTTGATTTTACTCACTCTCATAGTCTTCATCACCAAAACTAAAAACAGAAGCATCAGCTGCGATGGCCTTAAAGTCGGTAGCAGTAGATGAACCTAACTTTGGTGTTTCAACACTTGATTCAGATTTGCTTACTCCGTCAACAATGGGATTGCCACTTCTCTTTTGATTTGATTCTGCACTGTTGACGGACATCTGCTGAGTTAACTGTGTCACACTAGAAATTTGATTATTGCTAGCCTGTCCATCTGCAGTAGCTTGTGTGTGGTTAGTTCTAGAAGATCCACCTTCCCCATCACTGTCAGAGAATACATCATCTTTGTCTTCATTTTCAGATGAACCCTTTGTCTTTGGTACAGTGGCAACACTGCTACTGCTGGATGAAGTAACTTCTGAGCTTGATTTTACCTGATCATTGTTCGCCTTTTTTGGAAGTGTACCATCATAATCTATCATCACTATCTCCACCTGGAATGTTGGTGAAGGAAGCTTCCTCTGTAATTTGCGAATCAGGAGTTAATAAAAATGAATAATCAAGCCCATCCCTCCTACAACCTGACAATTAATGAAACGCTAATAGGTAGAGATATATGTGTTCCAAAACTACCAGTGGATAAAAATTACCTTGTCAAACCCATCAAGATCATCACTATCGATAATTATTCGATTTTCTGTCAGTGTAGTATTAAACCAACTGGAAGGGGAAATAAAAGACAGACATTTGCTTAGTTTCCATGAAAAAAGTTCGAACTGTTAGTATGTAGTATGTACTATAGACAAGAAACTCATGAAACATGTGACTACACTACTACAGTGATCGTTAAAGGTAAGAATGCCATTCAATGACAAGAGTTCTTATCAAGGGTAAAAATTACTACCCACACGGCCACTTGCAGAAGCGCAGACCAATCCCCCAATGACACATCATTCAGCAAAGCCTACAACCGAACAAAGACTAACATGGGATACTATCTGCTCCCAAAGAAATGAGATCGGTGAAGATAAATAAGATTACTTTCACAAAAATTATGTTTGGATAGAAAGAAACGGAAGGAAAGTGACGGGAACAATTTCTCTTGTCTGGGAAAGGGTGTGGAGAAAGCAAGGGYAGGGAGAGGGAGGGATTTGATGGAGAATTGGACCTCGCTTTTCCCCTCCCTTTCTCCACTCRTTTGCACTCTTTGCTATCCAAACATAGTGTAAGGGCTATTTGGTAGGGTGAAAAAGGTTTTCCCTACAAACTACTTTCCCCATTTTCAATTGTTTGGTTTGGGCCAGAAGACTAGGCTGTAAAATCGGGATGTTACGTATTCCGCCACATTGAAAACATTTTCCCCCAAAATTAGAAGGTTAACATTTTCCCCTCGTAAATGAAAACCATTTTCCAAGCAACCAAAGGAAAAGTTTCATGGAAATGAACTGTCCATTGTAAGGTTTTCCATGTAAAACCATTTTCAGTTCAAAATGTTTTACTCCCTGTCAAAAGGAGGAGCCTAAAAGGAAACCACTCAACTCCCAAAAAGTCCATGAATGGTAGGAAATGTGTCGCGCCAAGCCGCCAACATTGATTAGCCATTCATGAAACACAATATTAGGGTTTCTTAATGGGAACAKACCTATAAAGCTATAAAACCCTCCTCGTTCCTTAGATTACCAACACTGAAATGATAGGGAAAAAAAAGAAGCAAGACATGCATGAACGAACCAGTAGAAATCTCCATGCCGATCTTCAAAGTGAATTTTAAAGTCACCTGCCAACTCTGTCAAACCAGGTTCTCCTGGTAAAGCAAAGATCACAATTCCCTTCTTAGAAGAGTTCAACCAAAAATCTTCTGGCTGCATTCACAAATCACAACCAACATATGGAGAGTATTTTAGCTTGTGCCAAGTATACACAAACCCAAATTAAAACATCTSTTTAAACCATCAATAAAAAGATTTAATTTAAAAAATTACCAACAAATCCTTTGTCTTTGGGTGACCTTTTGTGGTGAAAAGAATGCCTGTAAATTTAGCAAGAGATATTCTAAAGTTAAAATAAAAAAACATACAGTACAAAAGAAAAGAAAAAAGTGTATATTCAGGAGCAACAACAAGTACTTACAAATGCAACATCATTGAGTTAAATGAGAAATTCATCTTGGGGGTACAGAACCACTCAAATTACAAAAACCTTTTTCTATGGCGTGTAAATGTTTCAATTAAGATGAATAGTGGATACTAATATCAGTAATATGACTAAGAAGGGAAAAAGGTTAACAGGATTTGATTATTTGAAGCAGCTCCACAATTTTATTTTATTTTTTTTTTAAAAAAAGGGTAATAGCTTGAAAAAGATCAGATCAGAAAAATAAACTGAAACCTAAGAAAACATCTTAAAACACAGCTTAACAGCAATTGTTTTAGACCAAAATGCATATTTGGTTAATAGTAAAAAGGGAAGGGGAGTTTAGAGAAAGGAAAGGAATGGAAGAGAATTGGGCTTGCGTTCTACACTTCTACCACCAAATAGCAGTTCCAGCTTCATCAGGATTTAGGTTAGCAAAGAACTCTGAATTCCTTCCCCTTTCACTCCCTTCTCCAACAAATCCAAACCAAAAATTGGATTTTATCATCAGTCTGCAGACTCCATACAACTAACGTATCCCAAATAGTTCATAAAATGGAAATTTATTAAATTTTCAGGTCTTTTTCTTAATACTAGCAACAAGAAGTTGACTTCAGTATAGCTGGTGAATAAGGAAAATCTTTACAAGTCTTCTGGAAGTGACAAAGGCGTTCATCTGCATGAATTATGAACTTGTAAGGCYCAATCATTGTCCCCAAAAAAAACCCGGGTCTGTGGGCTCCTTCGAGCTTTTTCGGCTTTTGCTCAATGATAATGAATTTTTTGTTTGATGCTAAAAGTTATTGCATCTGATTTCATTTATGGTCTTATTGGTATTGCATGACACAAGTTACTCCTTTTGTGACTATTGTGAGTCATGTCATTTGTGATCCTAGTGCTAATAAGCATCACATGCATCCTAAAGACTTAAAGAGGCACRTAGAAATCTATTTGAATTATATCGAGACGTTTCACAAGTTAATTAGGTCAAGATTCCTATGACACACTGTGTTGATGGAAACTATTTATAGATACTTAGAGCACACATGACGGTATCAGGCCAAACATTAAAATAAAATGGTCCCGTGTAACAAACAAGCCATTTCACTCTAAGAAGGTAGGCAACGCGCTCTTCTTGTCAACAATGTGTGAGGATTACGCCCGACAAGTCCTACAACGTGTGCTAAATTCACAAATCTATATTATTCTTATTGTCAACAATAGCTTAAGTAAGGCTTAGGAAAAATTGTATTATACCACCTTTTGTAAATTACAACCAAAAAGATTTTTTTTTTTTTTTTTAACTACCACCTTTACTTTACAATTCTCTTGAACTCCCACAACTTCATGTTTTCAGTTAGGTTAAATGTTAAGTGGGACCAACACCTTTTATTTTAGTTTAAGATTTCATCTCATTTAAAATCAAAAATGAACTCCATTTGCAACTCCAAAGAACAAAAGGGAAAGAAAACGCAAATAGCATAATAATTTGATTCAATTGGGAGAAAAGGGGGTTGACCTAACATTTTTCACTAGAAAAAGGTAAGTATAAGTGCTTAATTGAGGTTTACAAATAGAAAATTAGGTTTTTTGTTTGTTCTTCACAAATTAAGGTTKATGGTTGGGGTCGTTTGTGTTCAATTGGGTGCAAAAGGAGCTGCATAAGGATTTTGTCACTTATTGGGTGCAAATTATATGGTATCAATATAGCAATGGAAATTGTTAGTTTAGCAAGATCAAAATCCTCTCGTAAAACAAAAAAAAAGATCAAAATCCTAATTATTCTTTTTCTTAAGGCTTAATTGAGAAATATATTCCTAACAAAATACTAGTACATATATTCCTAACAAAATACTAGAACATAGAGGACAAGAAATATGCACGATGATCTGCTTATCAAACTATCTTGCCCCTTGAATATAGAGTTATGAGTTGCATATGAAAGTAACAACTCAAACTTGCTAAATTACGGAAAGATGCCGACATTATTCAATAATTTCCAACTTTTCAGTAAAGTTTAATTCCAACAGGTGTACGTTAAGGAAATTGGTGGACACTTAAGTKTTACCGTTGTGGTCAGAGATGGTAATCGATGGTCTAATCCAAAACGGACACTTGTGAAGTCGAAATCCTCTAAGCATACACCTGAAGGAGCATACATTAGTTTATCATTGGTACTAGGTAATACCCGTGCGATGCACAGTTTTTAAAATGGATAAAATGATGAAAATACAAAGTTTATAATAAATTGTGTACCATTCTACTTTTTTTTAAAGAGGTCAAAATATAATCGTCATAATTTTCTATTATAATCCTAACAAAGTAATTTGAAATAACTAATTATGGAGACATTTAGAGAGTTTAAAAATAACATTCTAAAATCATGTAATGTTTGATTGACGTCAAATTATCATATAAAAAAAATTCCTTGGTATTAATAAATATTCATCATGTTTACTTTTATTTATGAAAAAACAAAAATGAAAATAAAAATAAAACATACACAAAAAATCCGACAAAAGGAAAAATAAGAATAGAAATAATTTAATAATTTGAATGTTTGTATAAWAATGAAAGAGATGATGAAAAATATGTATGATAAGGGTGGATTAGTGAAGATCAATTAGCAGAATACACGAATGTCATTTATGATATTGTTCATGATCCCATTTATGATAATTTCAAATTATAAATAATTGATGTTGCTTTGTTAAATTTGAATTGTGATGGAATGATAATTTCTAATATGCTAGCAATTAATTWATCTATTGTTAATTGCTAGTTAGATTAAGCAARGAGAGCTTTGCTTTGGTTTAATCTGTGTATTTATTTATGTTCAGCAAGAACAAATTCTTAAACTAATAAGGTTAAAGAAATTAATTTGTCCATTGTTAATTGCTAATATCGAAAATATGAAAAGAGAGATTAAAAACACTTATTTGGTAAAGTTTTGAAATGGAAGAGAGAAATTTTGGGAAGATGGAAAAAATATTGCTTAGTGGAATTAAAATCACTTAATGGGAAACTAACAGAAGACTCTAGATTTAGGAAAGATATTTATTAATAACGCCTGTGTGTCAGGTATATAGAGATAGAGATTTAATTAATTAATAAGATAGAAGATAAAAAAAATATAAAATAGGTAGCAATGGGCGGGAAATGAGGTAGGAATTTGGGAGGGAAAATAGGTAGTTTGGGGATTGCTTTAGTTAGGTTATATAGATTGTTGCGGTGTAGCATGGACAAAAATTTAAGAAACATACCTGCGTTTCGGAGGAATTTCACCACGGTAATCATTTAATATGCGCTCGAAGTATTTGACGTATCTCTAAGAAAAATGGGAAAAAAGTTACTGCCTTGGATAATTTCTAAAATGACCCAAAAGGCATAGAAACTTATATTAACAAAGTTAACTAACAATTTGACTTGGATGCACAAGTCCCTTTCCATCTACACATCTTTTCTGATTGAACAAGCCAATGCATTCCTCAACTGTTGAGCAAAACTGCAGGGACAACAAGGTATACAACTTAGAACCTGACTTCATAATATCATCGGGATACAGCACAGGTGTAACTTTACCTTCAAATACAYAAGAAGACTAGAAATCATTAGTCCTGTCCTCCCTAAGCCAGCTTTACAATGAACTACAACAACATTATCAAGGTCAGCCTTCAACCATGCATAGGCACTTTGACAAAATGAAGAGATGAGGTGAATTGGTGGACAGTTATGATCATCAAATGGGAATGAAGCAGCCTGTAATACAGAAGGTAAACAGCTTATTAAATATCACAAAACTACAATTAAAGGGAAACTTCTGCAGGTTAAACAGAGGCAATAAACTTAAATGCCGTCTACATTCAAACAGGTTCAAATCATGGAAGTTGTCAATACCTGAGATTAACWAAATCTTTGTGACCTTTGCCCATCCACAACATCAAGCAATGCCACAATAGAATGAAGGAATCAGGAGACGCTATAAGTTAATTTCAGGTATTAGCAAAAGTCCAGAATCTCTTTGAGAAACAATCATGAATAATATTGTAAAAATATTGTCGGACCCCTAAAAAGATCATATTTTTTTCCTATTGATAAAAGATCAGCTGGCCCCCTTTGAAGATAGACAAATTTTGTTGATAACATATGAGATGAACCTATCGGCTATCACCCCTTGCCATGTCAGTAGCCTAGCTGCCTAGAAAATTTTCATGTTCAAGAGTGGACAGGCCAATATCAAATACACTTCTAGAGACAAATCTCAAAGAYTTCATGGTTCAGGCCTCCATGGATTAAAACATTGCAGGAAAGAAACTGTAGGCTATGAAAGCACAAATCACCAATTCAATATGCATGCGGATATTCTCTAGCTTTCTATGTGCATATGTGAGAATTCAYAAAAATATCAACAGATTCAAGATCCAAAATTCAAGCACAATAAACCCCAAGTGCATTAATGGGAGGATGAATTACAGACCTTTCCCTGGAAGAGTGATGCATCATACAACCTCTCTGAGCAAAGATTATAAACTTTGTATTTATTCTGCATAAGAATTAGACAAACAGTWACTTAAAAATTTCAGCATTAAGAAGTGAAAATATAGAGGAGCAAAGATGAAGACTTTGGACCCTTTAACATCATGTCATCCACACAAAAGATTCAGAGAGGTATGGCTATAACAATTATTAGTCTAAACTGCTACAATTATGCGTAAGACATGGCTTTACAAAGAAATGAGAAATCATTTTCATGGCTCAGTGGCAGTTGGGCACTATACTTGCGAAGATCTTTTGTCACTAATYTTTATCCCGTGATAAACTAAAGCATTCTTGAGTTCTAGACAAATTATAATCATTGCCCACCCTACAACCAGGGCCAAATAACCAAAATGGGGTTCTGCAACCAGATACAAACCCAAGTGTACTATTATTATAACGAGAATTTAATTGTAAGACTCTAGAATGAAACTTTACTTCCAAAGCTGAACTTATACCTGATGACGAGCCTCAAAAAACCTTATCACCTCTTCCATATGGTTTCTGTAGAAACCCTGCATCAAACCCCTAAAAGAGTTTTACTAAAAGAAATAACAAGATTTATGATAAAAATGTTATCTGGTCTACTAGTCTACCTCAACATATCCAAAAATTCCAGAACTCTTGTCACCAGCAGGGAATCCCATAGCAATGATATTATCTGTAATGTATGTCAAATCCAAATCGAAACCTCCTTCCTGGAAGAAGATAGATGTGAGCAAAGAGACAAACACACACTAAATAATTGTTATACAACATTGAACCATACAATTCATATCAATACCCTGCCACCTCTAACAAGTTCCCACATAGGGGATGATAAAGGAAGTCACATATAAGTAGCTTGGAGCACACAATTGCATCTGTTTATTAAGCACACCAAATGTTCTTTACAACAGTCGAAATTTAAAAATGGATTACAAATATATAGTACACAGTCTCCTTCCCTTTTAACCAACTTCACTACTTGTTAGCTTTACTCTATGTTTATCCACTAAAGTTTATTCTCTTGAGCAAAGAGGGACGTGTGAACTATTTTAGAGATGGAGGGTGTATTAATTATGAGTCGAAAATGACAACGAAAATCATAGAGATAGAAAACATGTAAACATTATACTGTGTGTTTTTGTCATTGCAAAAATCACCAACTTTACCGGCTTCACTTTTACCAATTTCTTAGGCGGCCTGTCCATTACATAAGAATAAACTAGTTTTCTATGCATGCGATGCGTACGGTAACTTTTTTAGTGCGACAGTTTAATATACCAAGAACAAAGAGAGTATTTTAAGATTGACAATTAATAAGTTAAATCTCATGCGATTATAATACATCCAATTTACTAAAATAACTTCACTTGAAAAAATAATGAAGAAAGATTAGTAAGGGTAGTAGTATAATCTCACTTGATTATAATATATTCAATTTACCAAATTAACCTTACTAAAATAAAGCATAAAGAAGGGTTAGTAAGGGTAAAGGGGTAAATTTKGGTGGACACGACCGCCACCACTTCCCCCTTCCCTTATATAATAGAGATATATGAGAAATTAAATTAAATTATAATGCTCGTACATCTTATGGAAGAATCCATGTATGAACAGCCACACTTTTGCATTTAATTTCCAGAGAWAATCCTATGTTACAAAACATCATGCTGTTACCATGAACTAACAATACAAGCATTTATTCTACAGGGGATGTGTAAAACAGTCAAATAGGTTGTTTAACTATCCTACTATACCAAACTCATTTGCAAGTAACCGGAGATGCTTAGATTTTTGTAATCATTGTTCCATATGAGTGTTTAAGAGTAACCAAGTAGGTGATGTAGATGTAAAGAATATCTTGGCAAATGCACAAAAGTATACGACAGTGACCAAAAAGAAATTTAATTAATAAATGAAGATACAGATCATAAGCATAACAGCCATGGATACTATTTCCACCGCACAATTGGTGGAGAAAGTACCTAATCTATAACAAGGCCTCCTTTTCACTTGGGTATCCTCTTTACAACGAAAAGTGAGAATGAATCATTGGCGGGTTTTTTTTTTTCATAGCATGAATCACATGTACTTAATCAACTTCAATGTGCCAGCTTCTCTTAAACAATTTCAAAATTGTATAGAACAATGGTAACATAATTTTAAAAAAAAAGTAAAATTAGAAGCCTAACGACAGTATGTCCTACCTAAAAACTATTCCAGCAGTAATAGAATAAGATCATCTGACTTCAATCAATATATGGGAACCTAAGAGCAACCAAATCGAATAAAAAGTTCTATTCAATTGAACATGCAAATAAGTTAGAGATCTTCATGAATCATGAAACCCGCTTATGAAAACAATATGTTCATGCAATTTACTTAACTTCATGAGTRGTTTAATTGCAAATAAGCACATTTCAAAACATAATTAAATTTAGATTTCGGTCTTGTATTGTACACTATAAATCCTGTTGTTGACCAACAGGAAGACCGTCAAAGTAAACCTTTGGCATCACAAATCAGATGAAAGGCTACCTGGTACCTCCGCTTATTTTGTGAGACCATATGACGTGCTTTAACCTGTACAGCCTTTACTGCACTGCGAGATGAGTCAACTAACCCTTTTGTAAATGATTCGAAAACACCAGCTCGACCAGCTGCTGGAGCCTGCCCATTAGCCACAGGAGTAGCAGCTGGAACACGTAATCCAAATCCACTTGATAAACGCGCAAAAGTTGATCTCGCACCACTTCCAGTTTGTAATTCTCCCACAACCTCCCTTGTGCCAGATGAGGAGGAGGAATCTGCAGAACTACCTTGTCCAACTGCATCAATAGCAGGAGCTGAAGCTTGAACACCTGATGTCCTCTCCTGTGGTGGCAACGAGGCATCTGCAGCTTCCATGGTTCCTGAAAGTAAGCATGCAGTCAATGTAAGAACTTCAAGCTCCATTTCATATGGGTAAAGGAATTGCACAGCTGAACAGCCATGGTGCAAGCAATGACATGCTAGATCCAACAACTAATGAACTTAGTAATGGTAGATAATAACTGGCMAATTCCCAATTTAGAAAAGTAATAGGCTCTTCACTTGAAATGACGAAACAAAGAATGCCACCATAAAAAACAAAGTTAAAATCCCAGAATTCCAGTTATTATTTTCTTTTCACTTAATATAAGGGTAGATGAACAACTCCCTCCAAATAAGCTATTAAGTAGTACTATTCGTTCAAGATAGAAGAGAAAGGAAGGAAAGGATAAGAGGAGGAAAAGAAGGAGAAAAGTGAAGCTCCATTTTCCTTCCAAAACTCTACATTATAGGAGACATAATGTTTTCGAAAGAGGCAAGACCGCAAAATAATTGCTCCTAGCCTCCTATCCCTTCAACCCTTCTTCCCAAAACCCGTAATTTAAACAAGGAAGTTTCATTCCCTACTTTTCCCTTTGCCACCTTTCTCACTATTTCATCTTATCCAAATAAAGTGCTTGTCTTAATTTGATACAGGGGAACTGATGCAGAACCCTTCATACAGATCCAAATGCACAAGCTCGGTCAAATCTCACTTTCATGAAAATACACTTTTTTAGAATTAGTATGCAGGGTATACAAACGACATACTTAGCAAGTTAGCAAAGTTAAACAATGACTTCGATGCTTGGATATACATATACTTAAACGACACAGAAACAAACAAGAAAACATCATAGTGTTGATAGAGAAGGGAGACACTGCAATTGATTAAAAACATAAACTTCAACTTTCCAAGTTCTAACTTCCCCTTAAAAAGGCTATCTTATCATTGGAAACCATACAAGTCCTTTGTAGCCTCTGAAGCTCAAATATCTAACCCAATTGCACTAAGCTGAGACAATTTATGACAAAGCTTTCTCCTCCAAGTCGAGAGATTTCTTATTCCTCTAGTGGTAAACTTATATTTTACAATTAATCTACTCCATTCCCTAAATGTATTTTTGTCAAGAAAGTAAATTGCTATGTCTACGACATAATCTTTTTGTCGACAATTGTAAGGTTCTACAAGAACTTGGGAAGTGATAAACCTAGAAGAGCAATTACTGCATTTATAAACATCTACATCCCTCAATATGGATTTTAAAAAAAAAATGCAAATGCAACAAACATATCAATCAATCAATAAAAGCCTTAATCCCATAATTAGGGTCGGCTATATGAAAGTGATTATTTAGTGTAGTCATCCACACAAATTTTTCTTCTCCAACCCCTACGATCATGAAACTCATTCTCCTACAAATCCATTTGCTACACAACTTTCTTAACCTAGTCATTTTTTGTCTCTGTCTATCTCGTTTGAGATCTCCACAATTCCACTCTACACTCTTCGTATTGATGCTTCCTTGAATCCTCTCTTATATATCCAAACAATAGGTTTTCCCTTAGTTTGCTTGCAATGTTTGCAACACCAACTATCCTACATATTGTTTATTACAAACACTACAATTATGATTGGGTTTTTCTACGCGGTACCCCTGAAAAAATGCATTTTCTACAATATACCCTCATTTTTTTTACCCTTCTTATTATACCCCTACATTATATAACTATTCTACATTATAACCTTCGTGGTTAAACTTAACCACACATGGTTAAGTTTTTTTAAAAAAAAATAAAAATAATTAATTAATTAAAATAACCACCTACCCCACCCCTAATCCTCCCATAACCACCACCACCCACCATCATTCAACCACACCAATGGGCAGTGCTTATTACAGAACAACAAGATGTTGGAGGGTCACAGTCCAATAATGCAGATACAGATACAGGGGAGCATATCCATTAGCTAGACCAACCCATGGCTTAGACAATTATTTGCTCGGGGAATGGACTTACAACAATGTGCACCAAACATCTATAGTTTACACAATGTGCACCGAACTGTTCAAAGATGAGAATGTTTCAGAATAGAACTTCACTTCCATGGCGCAAAGATAATCTGGGAATCTTTAATTCCCTATTAGACTTGTCGAATGTAATATCAAATAGATTTTCACTTTCATTCGACTTAAATCTATCTGACTCCGGCATCACGTAGTTGTGTCGCGGTGCCAATCTTATGAAATGGTTGTTCCTCACCCTTGACTTGCTGGACGCTGTGACTAATCAGTAAGCAACAAGTCAACAACACATCCTCCTTAGATGCAACAGATGTTTGATGCTTGATGCATCTACAATCTTCTTCACCTTGATAATACTTGCGATAGCCTCCGGCGTAAGAGTGGGGCTGGTGYCCGTGGCCTGGTGCAGTGGCGGTACGGTGTCGGTGGGTCTGGGCTGTAGTGGTGGGGGCGATGGTCGTGGGGCTACAGTGGCCGTGAATGGGCAGTGGTGGTGGGAGGATAGGGGGAGTGGGGTGGTTCTTTTGGTTTTTTGTTTTTATTTTATGTTAAAAAATAAAAATTAACCTTAGTTTAACCATAGTTTTGTTAAATAAAATCATTAAGGTTATAATGTAGAACAGTTATATAATTTGGGGGTATAATAAGAAGGGTAAAAAAAATGGGAGTATATTGTAGAAAACGCGTTCATCCAGGGGTATCGTGTAGAAAAACCCATTATGATTTTATTTTATTTTTCTACTTGTAAATTTCTTTTATAGTTAAAGTAATTTCTCATTGTGAAAATCCTTGAGTGAGGCAACTTCAAGCTCAGTTTTTTTCCTTCATCAAATGACAGCTAACTAGTTGCTCTATAATGGCCATGTATGGTGATGGTGCTCTGCTGTTTATTTGTGTGTTTGTCTTTAGAGAACCACAAGAACAGGATCCTAAGATCTTTTGGAACCGGGAAGTGAGCTTTGTAACATAACTGAAACTACGGTCATTACTTAATACTTACATCTAAAAAGACACATAACAATCTGAAGAAAGCCTTTTATGTTGATTCACTTTGACTGAAAAAACACTTCTTTAGTTCTTGTTTCTGTAAGTGCACACAAAATGCCATGGAATGTTGAAATGCAATTTCCTCATGCATTTTCAAATTCACAACACAATAATAATAATAATAATCTGGTCTGTACCACAAACGCAATAACCCGCATTTTCAGCCTGCATAAATATTGATAATCAGATCTAATGTGACGCCATGATCTAATATTTAGAGCTACACATAACTAACCATAACAAGGCAATTAACCAATGCAGCTACAAAATCTAATCAGCATTGGTAATCTCGATTAAAGAGATGAATAAATCATATAATGCTGCACGATGATCAAATCTATTACTATATTTAATAACAGGGTTTTTACATACATTGTTGACACATGGCACTTCCATATTATTTCATTTAATATTTTTTAAAAAATACCTAAATCCAATTTATTGAGATGAACAGATGCGATGTGGAAAAGGTGCTTCAAAAGAGATGGTGATTTACAAAGCAGTAAAATAAAATAAGTTAGTTATCAGTAAAACCCGGTATGTTCTTCGGTTGGTCTTTCCTTTGCCTTACACACAACACACTTAGAGAGAATCAGAGTGTTTTTGTAGCAATATGAATGTGTGTTGTAATTTAATTATCATATTTCATGTTTGGTCTTCAAATCAGCCCCAAAATCAAATCGTAAATAATAATTCGAAAACAAACAATAGAGTGAAATGAAACAAAACTCATAAATAATTCCAACAAACAAAATAATTGATAAAAGATAAAGAATTGAAGACAAAATAGGGGAAGAAGAGGAGTACCTTGAAAAACCGAAACCCTAACATGATACAGTCAGTATTAAGATCGATCCAGTAGCAAGCAACAACAGTAGCAACGCAACAATGGCAGCAGCGCAGATAGAGGACGCCGTCGCCGTCCGTCGAGTAAGGAGAGGAGAGATGAAAGACACAGAGACGCCGTCCGCCTACAAGGACAGGAGAGGTTGAAATGCAAAGCAATTCAATAATTCATTTTGGGCTTTGGGCTAAATTTTGAGCGCTGCCCAGGCCAATATTTGGTGCTTTTAACAAGGCAATATAATGGCAGTGGTCGTAAATAAATCGAAAAAGGAGACGGAATGATGTTGGACGGTAAATGCTGGTTATTAAACGGCCGTCTCAAGGTGTTAATGGGACGTTAGTAAAAGCGTGACCGAAGCGTAACAGAACGTTTGCCAACGGAAACCGGAAGTTTTGTCGATGGAAACGGGGTTCTGGACATCTACTGATGTGTTTAAATCAAGGTCGTCAAATAACCAACGGTTGTAGATAAAGGTATTTAATATCAATGACAGGGTAAATAACTGAATACAGTTGGGAATTTCTTTGTTTGCTTTTAAAATGCAATTGAAATTGCGAATGAAAAGCTCTGAAATCTGGAATTAAAATTATCGGCCCCTAGAAGAAGCAGTTCGATAAACCTCCAGGGCTAGGTATGATTTGTATAACCCCTCTTTGTTATGGTGTTTAGTTATATTTGATTAAGATTAGTAGTTGTTTAGATTTGATTTKTGGTACTACCAGTTGAGTTGTGGTAGTTGTTTAATTGAGAAGTGTTTTAGGTTGGTGATGGAATTTTTATCTGGGGGTATTTAACTATTTAACTATGATGTTTGAAGAAATAGTTGTAGTAGCAGCACCTGTTAAATGTTAGTGATTTTGTTTCAGGAGTTGTATATCGAAGAATGGGGTCGATTAGTCCGGAAGACGATGGTTTAATTGCAATTGATGATGTATATTGTATGCAAAAATACAGTCAATCGATGGAGGTACTACTGTTACATCTATTTAAATTATATGATTAATTGTCGTGATATCCAGATTTATGATTATTGTTATCATCCGTTATAGGATAGCGAGAATCTGGAGCTGGGTTATCTGAAAATTTCGGCGGATTTATTTAGGGTATGGTAGACATAATTTGTTATACACTGTTAATGGTAATTATTGGATGCAAAAGTAAATATGTGGACTATGTTACACAGGATAATTCTCTTTCAGCCGGTGGTATAGTAAAAGAAGCGGGGGAGGTGTTGAAGACTCTGGAAATGAACACCAGAAGGGTAAGAAAAAGTATCTGAAATTAGTATTATATATTTTGTCAATTTGTTAAATTTATGTTTAACATAAGAGATATGTTGAATATTGCAGACTGTAAATGTAAATTGTAGAGTTGAGGCGTTTGGRCGAATTGCTGAATCATGTGTGGGTATGAAACGTAAATGGGTTTTGGAGATGGGTTTTGGTGGGCTAATGAATTTGGCATTTAAACAGCTTCCTCGTATTCTCTGTTATTGGTTGATGGCGATGGTTGACCCCTTCTGCGAGACGCTAAACACCCCTGATGGACGCAAGTACAAGTTCTGTAAGAATCAAGTTGGCTGGATTCTTGGTGTAAGAAGTGGTTCAAAGGAGGTTCCCAAAAAACCTACAGAACCCWTGAAAGCAAAGATAAAATGGTTGTTTGAGAAGTACGGTAGGGACAGAGAAGGGAAGAACGCAGTTAACTACAAGCATATTTCGGTGGGTACAGAAATGACATCGAGGCTGGAAGGACAATTTGATGAAAGCGAAGAAACAGAGTTTAAGACAATGTTTCTAATTGCTGCCCTGAATATGGTATTATGTCCAAACCAATCAATTACACTTGCAACTGATTTGATTCCTGCTGCAACATGTGCATGTGAAGCAGATCAATATGACTGGGCAAAGTTAGTCCTYGAAAAGCTAATGGAYAGRGTGAAAGRATTTGCAAAGCGTTTTTATAGTGATGGTTTTGCCGGTGGATGTGGCGGGTGCAGCATATTCCTTGCTGTATGATTTCAGTAAAAATGTAATAATGTTTGTTAATTTAGGTGTTTATTTGGTGTGATGACATATTCAATCATTTGCAGGTACTTTATTTAGACCGGCTCAATCGATGTCCAGTATTTTGGGGTGATGGCCCTCGGATCAAATATTGGACTACGTTTGAGATGAAAAAAGCTTGCAGGGAGGATCGGTTTCTGAATGGTGATTTTGGGAAATTAGGGGTGTGTTTTACAGTCCATTTGA
>SNQN01000220.1:158895-182827 GCA_008642245.1 Bassia scoparia | reverse complement strand
TATAATAAATAAATAAATAAATAAATAAATAAATAAATAAATAAATAATTTGCTTTCATAGCGGTTAATAAGAATCACTATGAAAGGTTTGTTTTTAATGCAACTTTCAAGTAACCTTTAACAGCGGTTTTAGAGGCGCTATTAAAAGCCTACCTAAGGCGATTAATAGCGGTTCAACAACCTCTATTAAAAGAAAATTTGACCGCTATTAAAAGCAATTTCTGGCGTAGTGTTAGGTTTAAATTAATTAGGTTTCTTTTTTGAACATCCCTAATTAGGTTTTATTTATAATTTTGATTTTAATTAATTTATTATTGGTACTATGGTTAATTTAACCCTGATTTAACTAATTGTTACATTTAGGGTACATCTTACAAATCTGATTAAACTCATGGGCACCATATAGAATTTTTTATTTATTAGGGCACGGTGTAGAATTCGCAAAAACTCGGGGGTACCGCGTGGAAGAATACAAATCTATTTATTTTAAGCAAAATTTTGACATTGAATATACTATTGCTTTATACTATGCAATACAATATTATAATATTGAATTTTATACTCTGTAAAACACATACAACAATAGTAAATTATTCATTTATATTGTAGTAAGATCGAACCTAAAAGACACATTTGTACACAATTGACTTATAATTTCTTCTTTAATACTTTACTATTTTTTTTAACATGGGTTATGTAGGCGTGTGCCCTCGTCGGGGCCTACGTCCTACGTCAATTTTGAATTGATCCCGCATGTGAGTGCATTGGGGTAGTGTTGTCGATAGAGGGGATCGTCACCGTACCTATACAGGTTAATTAGTCACGAACGCCCGAAATATTGTTGCCAAACTAATGGCCCCAATGTTTGGTCTGGTAACCAAAATGTGGGTTCGGGGACATGGTACGGAAAAGATCTTTAACCCAATCCGCCCGCATGTAGTGGCCTCTACTTGGTCTCTTTGTAGTTCCATAAATCAAAATAATTGAATTCAAAGAGTCTATCGATTTGATCTTAGAAAGCCCACTAAAACAATATAAGAGTTGATTTAATTTCCCGCTATTGTGACCACTTAGAATTAATCAAATTAATATGGTGCCTAAAATCCGTTCGTCAATAATTAATATGAGTTTAATGTGATTCAAACAAATTCCGGTCTTGATTAAGCAATTGAAAGAATCATGGCTCAAGGATCAAGATAATATATATAAAAGTTAAAACTCAAATATATACAAATCAACTTACCTTGTATCGCTATCATACAAAAGAAAACAAAGGTTAGTATCAAAGATTTGCTTCCAATCGAATCGCTTATCACAACAAAGAAAATCGTTAGCATTGACAATTATAATCAAAACGATTGTGATAAGTCGAAAGCGAGTAAAAACGAATGAATTTACATGATTGAAAACCCAAAAAGAAAAACGAAATTTAATGTATATAAACAAATTTAATAACAAAAAGAGAGAGATTTGATTAAATAGCTAGCCTCAGAATTTGTACCTAAATCCGCAAAGATACGATTCTAGAAACTGCAACGAATTCGAGGGACTTTTGATTTGGAAAGTGAATTGTGTTTGTGGATTGAATTTGAATGAGAGAGAGATTTTTGAGAGTTTTGAATTGCACTTCAATACTGATTTTTTATTGATCAAAGCTGATTTTTTGTTGATGTTTGAATAAGCAACGAGAGCATGTATTTATAGGCGTTTTGGGGAAGGATAAAATAGCAAAGACTAATTCTATCTATCTTTTTTCTAATATCTTTAAGAATTTTTGCATCTATATCTTTTGGATCTAATCTGTTATCCAAATTGACCTTTATCCACTTTTGGATAAACTTCGTGGACAAGATTATTCTTCTAGAATATTCCAGATCATTCTCGAATTATCTGGATTTATCTAAAAATTTCTGAATGCATTTATTTTCGAAAATCATTTTATAAAAATTGTAAAATTCATAGAAAATCAAAGAAAATTCAGAAAAATAATCTAAAAATACTGGGGAACTCGGAAAAATGAGAAGAGCAAAATGAAATGTGGAAAGTATAGAATTAACCTATAAAAAAGTGTTTTAAAAATCCAAAAAAATATTAAAAAAGCATAAAAATAGAATATTAAAAAAAATACTTTCCGCCTATTATTGGGCTCTCGGCATATGATTTAATTTCAAACTCAACTTTAATTCAACTTGTGCAAATGGATGTGGTTTATGGATTTTGTCGCAACTTTCGGAATCAAATCTATTTTGAAATGTCGTACTTTTCCTCATCGGCTATTGAATTTGGGGAGACATTTTTAGGTGTCTATAGGTTACAATATAATATTGTCATATTGAATTTTATAAAACACATACAGCTGCATGTAAGATATAAATATGTTACTCTGTCAAAAAAATAAAGATATAAATATGTTCGTTATTTAAAATGGAAATAAGTTGTAAATTCAAGACAAAACAATACACTAATCGATGAAATAAATGATCAATTATTGTATAATGTTTTCACTTTTAGATTCTTATAATCATCCCTTAAAAGGCTACATTTAGCTTTTTCATTGTAAAAAAGGGGTCTAAATCCTCTATCCCACTAAGTTGTCCCATTCCATGTTCCACTAATTCTCACTGGTCCAATTTTTTTATTTGATTTTTAATAGAAAATTAAATTGAATAGATTTTACCTAATTTATATTCTAGACCTCAGTCAATCAAACATTGATGTTCCCCAATTTTTATTATAGCCCTTATTTTCCTTTTTCTTCTTCTTCTCTACAATTACGCTCAAATAATAATGGATCTATTCGATGCAAAAGTTCTTTAAAAAAAGAGCGTACTTGCAAAAGACATTTCACATACGATCAGGTATTTGGATTATATGTATAGCCTTATAATTAGTACCCTTAAGAATTAAGATATTTCTTATGGATAATTAGTTCACAAATATTATTATTTTTTGTTTTTTATAATTTATTTTATTTAAGTATGTTTTGGTTATTTTCAATTTCCTAAAGGTTCTGATTTTACAATTAGTTGTTTCTTTATCGAATGATTGGTATGCTCGTATTATTTATCATGTCTATCAAAGCTTTTCGTAGAGTTATGGACGTGGTATCATGTGTGCCCAAGGGCACTTGTTAAGAAAAAAGTTCCCTTTAAAATATTTGATTTCACTCAAATCATTAATAGAGATATGCAACATAAACATTTAATAATGAATCAATTGTCTTAACATGCGCCCTTGGACACACATTAAAAAAAACTGTTTTTAAGAACCTTGTTTTAAGTAGTTTCTTTTTTTCATGTTTTCCAATGGTTAGATGCACTAGGTACTACTTTTCCTTTTCAAATATTTTATCATCATGTGCATTGGAAACTTGCTTGTTGAATGATACTTCCTCCGTTCACTTTTAGTTGCATCTAGCGTGAGTAGCACAAGAATTAAGGAAGAGTGAGAAATAAAAGAGTGGACCCCAAACGATGAATATTATATAATAAAGAAGAAAGAGAAAATATTCATAAAAGAAGAAAAGTTGAAAGTGGACAAACAGACAAGTGAGGTTTACATTATTTTATTTTATTTATAAGGATATAGTTGTAATTTTTTGTGGAGACCATTTACCATAAAAAGAAAGGATGCAAGTATTTTGCAAGTTCCTAAATAGGAAAAGAATGCAAGTAGTAATTGACTATATCTTTGTTTATTTTTTAAACAGTATAAGTAATACTTCCTCCGTAACGAATTAATTGCAACTTTGCTTTTGACACACTTTTTAAGAAAGAGATTTAAGGATGTAAACAAGCAAATTCGGTATAATAATTCTAACACAAATAAGAATAATTTTATATGTTACTAGTCTTAAAATTATTATTTCACCTAATTTACCCGTTTGCACCCTTAAATTTTTTCCTTAAAAAGTGTGCCCAAACGAAAAGTTGCAATTAATTCGTTACGGAGGAAGTAATTCAATTTACAAAATTTCTCTAACTATTTATTAATCCCAACTATTATGCCATCTCTCCCTTCTAGTTGTTAATTTGATGAACACTATGAGAGGGGAGTCAATTGTGGTGCTTAGTTCCTATATTATTAGAATTTTTTTGCCAATAACTACCCACATTTGGGACTTTTTTAGAAAAAACTACCCACATTCCATTTTATTAAAAAAAAACTACCCACTTTCCCGAAAAACATTGTAAAAACCTACCCACTAATGGTTTCAGGGTGCTGGAATACCTCCTCCGGTCAGTGGGGTCCACCTCTATGTGGTTTTCTTCTCCTTTTCCGGCTCTGGGTCCCAAATTAGCCTCCTTTTCCTCTTTTTAAACACCATTTTCCTCATTTCTCATCTATTTTACTATCCAATGCTTCTTTTTTCCTCATTTCTTCATTTCTCCTCTTTTTTTTTTGGAAATCTGTATTAGGTTACTCTTCTTTTTCTTCCCCAAATTCAGTCAAGATTCTGAACTTACGTAGCTCAAAGTAGAGGAGATGGAACAAGGGATTGCCCAGGAGGCCACAAAGGAAGCCCTAGAAACTGCTCATGCTGCTCATTTAGAGGTGGAGGAACAAAGAATTGGATCGGCTATGGCCAAAGAATTGAAATAGGAAGAAAAGCAGAATTCAATTCAAAAGCAGAAAAACTAATATTGGATCTAAATTCAATTCAAAACTAATCTACAATTCAATTCAAAACCAATATGCAATTCAATTCAATTATGGCGTATCTCACTTTCTTCTCCCTAATTACCTGCTTCAAGGGCTGTAACCTTATACTTGGTATGAAGTGAAGATATCATACCCAGCTTCTGTATGTATTTTGTAATGTTGCCAGAAATTTGTGCAATTGCTCTTAAGTCACTTTTTGAAATTTTCCAATAAAAGCTTATTGGAGGTCTTATTTGCAATATAGATACATGCTATGTTTTCCTTATACTTGAAGAGAGGGAATTTTGATTTTGGAATGAACAAGCTAAGGAAATTGCTTAATACTGAGAAACTGGTTTTCAAGGCAGAGGACCTTGACGAGATCAATCAACAGGTTTGAGTTCATTCATTACTTATTGATTGTCTTCTCCGGAATTTCACCACTTAAATGGTGGGTCATGGACAATTGAACAGGGTGGATTGTGTGTTATGATAAGTGTGGAACCTGAAGGATTTGTTGCAATACTCAATGATCGTGAATTGGTGGTAATGGCAGAAAAAATTTTGAAGAAAAAAATTCAGGAAGGAAGGAGATAAGAAGGAATTAGAAGGAAATGGGAAATAAATGAAAAAATGAAGGGAAATCGGGAGAAATTGAGAAAATTATGCAAAAATGGGACCCACAAGTCGGAAAGTGCAAGGAAAATGATGAGTAACAGTTGGGCCCCACTGACCGGAGGAGGTGTTCCAGCAGCCTGAAACCATTAGTGGGTAGGTTTTTACAGTGGTTTATGGGAAAGTGGGTAGTTTTCTTTTAATAAAATGAAATGTCGGTAGTTTTTTCTAAAAAGTTCCAAATGTGGGTAGTTATTGGCAAAAAATCCTTCGTATTATTTAAAATTTTTGCAAATGAAAAATTAAATTGTAAAGGAATGATTGAATTGCGAAATGAGAGATTTAAACAAGAAAATTTTCCTAGGTCTCAACTACTAAGGATTTTAACTCAAATTTTTTTCCACTTGTATAGATGAACGACTCTATTACAATCTTATATGACTTGGGCCAACTGAGTTCTACTATGAACTAAAATTCCAATCAACATTTTCAAAATCACTAACTTCCATGAACACTTCTATCTCCTATTCTTGCAGGCTTCACTCAAATAACTCAATATTTTGTGTACAAGACATTCACTCAAATTTCACCTTGTCCCAAAAATCAAACATAAGGAATGGATTAGATCTCATAGATATGAACTTGGTATAAGTACAAGTAACAAATGACTTTGATTTCAGATTGGAAAACTTTGTTTACACTATCAATGAATTGCCTAAGTACAATTAGTTATCTGTTTTCTTACAGAACTTAAAGCATTTTCAAATCTTTTTCTCAAAGCAATGCAGCAGTTCGACTATTCCACTAACACTAACCCTGCATGTTTCTGAAATCATCGACTAAGTCCAACTTCTATCCACTACCCAAGTTTATGGCCAAACTATAGAAAATAGGTAGTTAATCTGTTTTTAGATATTTTTAAATCATTTATAAAATATTCTTTTTTTGAAAGTTCAATTATAAAATACTTTGATAAATACCATTTAATAAATAAAATCTTTAGTTAGGGTTAAATTATATTTAAACTCAAATTTTATCCTAACTAATCAATTTTAATTTCCACGATTTAAATATATCTCTATTATATAAGGGAAGGGGGGAGGTGGTGGCGGTGTCCACCTAAAAAGTCCAAAATACCACTCTTTCCTTAATTAATAGAGGTAATTATTTTGAATCTTCTTTCAAAAACTACTTAATTGCTTAATCAGTAGGTGAAAAAAAGGAAAGATTAATAAATCAAGCAATCAAAGATTATATAAATATAAAATTTTATACAATTCATACATATGAATGACCTTTAACATAATTAAATCTCTATTACATAATGGAAGGGTTGGGGGAGCAATACTACAATGGTGTCCCCCTTTTAAATTACATTATTATCCTCATTTATAAGAAAAATAACGACATAATCAGTAATATATATAATGAAAAACATTTCTAAATAATTCTCCAATCAATTAAAATTTTTTGACAATTAATACAAATCTATTCAACATGCCTCCAATCGAGCACATTTTCGAAAAAAATAAAATAAAGATATTTTTTATGGGGAAGAAAATTTATTTAAATAAAAGTCTTCTCAACATCTACATCGAAATCTGAACATAGTGCATAAAGATGTAAAACACAGATCCAAAGACTATAACCATAACACCTAAAACTGCTTCTATTCATGCTTCTCTTTACAAATGTGATTTCATACATGGACCCATTTGAAATACTTGATGTCGATGCATCTTTCACAATTTCCTTCACCAACGGTGTTATAGGTATTATGGTGTAAGTAAAATAAAGATTATTAATCATGAAATAAATCAAAAGGAGAAACTTACAAATTTAACATTTACTCCAATAATTTTGTAAATAAACACATACATTAGTTCTTCTTAACTAGGATAATCTTCCTAAAAATTATACAAACTTTTTTAATTGCAAACTTTTATACCAGAAAATGCAAACACTACTATTTTTCCGTAAATTATAAACTACAATAGGAATGAAAAATACTACCGAAGTGTGTAAAAATAATTTCACAATTTTCTATTAAACTCGAGGAATTACATATTTGTATTGTAAATAATTAGCAATTTTTTATATGTCTAAGCATGCATAGCGTTTAAATAATACTAGTACTTGTTACGTAAAGTATTGGAAGTACCATATTATAACCAATATCGATTAGGTTTGACCAAATTCAGTTATATTGGACCTAGTTCCTAGTTTCATTTCTAATGAATCTTGCTTTATTCCTAAGTTCCATTATTAAACAAGTAACACACTCCTGTTACTTAATCTCCATTACCACTACTAGAAATTCGTCTTCGGGCGACCGATTTTTAGTCGGAGATTTTCAGTCGCAAAAATTAGCGACTAAATAATTGGTCGCTAAAAGCCTATTAGCGACCGATTTATCGGTCGCTAAGGCAATAAACATTGGAACGACACTCTCACTCTAAAAACCCAAAAAATTCAAAACCCCCAAAATTAAACGACACACTCACTCCTCCCTATAACCTCACTCGCGTCCCTCCGACATCTCACTCCTCTATCTAAACTCTTTCTCCCTCTCCTTCTCCCTGTCTCTCCTTCGCCAAGCAACAGCACGGCAACCACCACTGCCACCTGCGGCGGCGCAAGGCAGCAGCACGGCGGCACGGCACCTCTGACCACCAGCCGTCCTTCTCTCTCTTATTCCCTTTGTTCCTTTGTGCCCAATTCTTAAGGTATAAACCCTAAACCTCCAAATAGATTTCTAATCAATTTTATTTGATGAATATGCATAAATATTATGTTTTAATCATGTTTTGATTATATTATTAAAGTTGGAAATTTGTTTTGGATTGTTTAATTGAGATTATGAGATTTAAAGTTAGGGTTTAATTAAAGAGGGAACTTTTATTGAAAATGTAATGTATGTTTTGATTGAATTGATAATTGCATTTTTAATCTAAATTTCTGAATACAATGTTGCCCAATTTTTAATTTAGATTACCCAAATTTCCCATTTTTTCAATTCTAAAATCTGAAATCAAATCTTTGTATTGGACATTACTTGTATAAGGCATTAATTACATACATAATACAACACCTAGTTTTTTTTTTCTTTTGAATTTGAATACTAAATGCCAGATTTCGAACTAAATACACACATAACATGATTAATTGTACAAGGCTTCGATGATTGGATTTATTTTAATTAATAGCAATGTAACAACCAAGGCTTGTAGGATTGACGGAATCTATTTGTTTGACTTCCCATAGTAACGTGAGTAATTAAGAATATAATATACTCATGTGTTCTTATAATGCTGCATGATTTAGTTGTCAATATTCTTGGTTTTGCATTTTAGTATCCCCCGTATTATATGTTGACTACACTATATAGAGTTGTATGTAATATCAGTTTTCAATCTAATTAACATGGATGGCTTGTGTGTTTGTTAGTTGCTATTCGGGTCTACGTATCATTATTGTCTATGGAGAATAAGGTCAGTAAACAAATGCTTGTATTAAATAGATAGTTCATAATTTTTTAAATTTTAGATGAAAAGAAGTCCTCAGATTAAACATACAATTTCAATAGCAAGTTTGATCTGTCAATAGCTTGTAATTTCAATAGCTTGCAATTGGAACTGAAATTGCAAGATTGAAAGCGAGTTGTGACATAAATATGTATGTCTATGTATTATTTATGTTTATGAATATTATTATTTATGTATGTGTATGAGTATTAATTTATGTCGATGAATAGTATGTCTATGAATATTATTTATGTATGTCTATGTATGTATGTCTTTTTATGAATATTTAATTTTTGGATTAATTATTTATAAAAAAAAATAGTATTTACTTTTATTTAGTAATACCCGAGCATTTGCTCGGAGCACAATATAATGACTTAAATACAAGTACTCGTGTATCACATGAAAAGGCTTTAAGAAAATTAAAAAAGGATAAAAAAGATAAGAGTGAAAATATTGATGTTTGAATTCTTTACACTGATTTTTTTGTAATGGCTTAGAATTAATAGGTTTCATCGAAATGAAAAGGAAGGAGCGTGAGTGGATGTGCAATAGATTTGATCATAACCGCATACTTCGGAATGAGTTCGTCAATGGGGTGAGTGAGTTTGTTTCATTCTCTCAGCAACACCCCAATCTCGATTGCGAGGACAAAATAAGATGTCCGTGTGCTAAGTGTAAAAACTGGAAGTTCTTTGATTAAGAAACCGTAAATGTACATTTGTTTAAGAAGGGATTCATTGAGAACTACTATGAATGCTTATGTCACGGTGAAAGGGCGAGTACAGGGTCCACCTCGTCCCCCACTGAGCCGAATCCTTACCGGGAAATGGTTGTCGATGCTTTTGGGAACGTGGACCAATCATTCCGTGAGGAGGCAGGTTCGGCCGAAGAAGAACCAAATGCGGAAGCCAAGATGTWCTTTGAGATGCTCAAGGCAGCCGAGCAACCGTTGTATGATGGGAGCAGYATCTCGGTGTTGGAGATGGCTTCTAGAATGATCAATTTRAARTCTRAGWACAACTTGCCACACARGTRCGTARATGGTTTTRGGTCATTGTTGAGTGATGCGCTCCCAACGACCCAAAAAACTAAGTGTAACACCTACTACGACACAAAGAAGGTTCTCAAGGGATTAGAGCTTCCTCACAAGAAGATACACGCATGCCCTAATGGATGTATGTTGTATTGGAAGGAAGATGCCGAGCTTGATAAGTGTCGTCACTGCGGGTCAAATCGGTACAAGAATACTACGAATGACAAGCTGGTGCCCGCAAACTTTCTGGTGTACTTCCCAATAACACCACGATTCCAAAGGATGTTTGCCACCAAAAACATTGCTGAGTCGATGACATGACATTCAGAACATAGGAGAGTTGAAGGGAACATGGCTCATCCAAGTGACAACAAAGCTTGGAAGCACTTCGACACGACCTTTAATAACTTCGCATTTGAGCCTCGAAATGTTAGACTTGGGTTGTGCACCGATGGTTGTTCCGTTTTTGGGAAGTTTGGAAAGCAGTACTCATGTTGGCCTGTTCTCACTACACCTTACAACATGTCACCGGACATGTGCATGAAAAAACCTTTCATTTTCCTTTCCCTGCTTATTCCCGGGCCCAAAAATCCAAAGAACAACTTGGATGTCTACATGCAACCCTTGGTTGATGAGCTGAAGAAGCTGTGGTCGGTTCGGTCCTTGACTTTTGACATCTCGAAGAAGCAAAATTGCAATCTTCGTGCAGCCGTGCTGTGGACTATCAGTGACTTTCCAGCATATGGTATGTTGTCAGGTTGGAGCCCGTATGGCTTTAAGGCGTGTCCATATTGCATGGAGAAAAGCAAAGCCTTTTGGCTGACACATGGTGGCAAAGTATCATGGTTTGATTGCCATCGTCAGTTTTTAGATTCCGACCACCCATTTCGGAAGAATAAGACAGCTTTCTATAAGAACAGAGTAGAAAATGACTCGGTGCCTCATATCATGTTAGGTGAGGAACTGTGAGAGATTGTGAAAGACTTACCAAGAGTAACTGATGGTCCTGATGCTTTGAAGCAATTGAAGAAGAAAAAAATGGGATGGGATAAGCAATCTTGTCTGTGGGACATACCGTATTGGAAGGATTTGCTGATTCGGCACAACTTAGACGTCATGCATACTGAGAAGAACTTCTTCGAGCAGCTCATCAACATCGTCATGGACGTGAAAGATGAAACGTCTGACACTGTGAGTGCGAGAAAATACATGAAGCGTTTTTKTAGGCGCCGAGAGWTAGAGCTCATTGATGATRGTAAGGGTAATGAGTTGATGCCTAAGGCACCTTTCGCACTTGACAAGGAGCAGAAGAAGGTGTTATGTGAATGGGTTCGAGAATTGAGGTTTCTTGACGGGTATGCTTCGAACTTGAGCCGGTATGTTGATAAAAAAAATAGGTTTCATGGAATGAAGAGTCACGATTGTCATGTATTTATGGAGCGGTTGTTGCCTGTTTGCCTAAGAGAGTTGCTTCCCCTTCATATTTGGAAGGCAGTAACCGAAATTAGCCAATTCTTCCGAGACTTGTGTGCTCCCACTATCACGTTGAGTGAGATAGGGCGCCTACAGAACAACATTGTTGAGATCTTATGCAAGTTAGAAAAAAAATTTCCACCGGCATTCTTTAACTCCATGGAGCACTTGCCGGTACACTTGCCACACGAAGCATGTATAGGGGGTCCAGTTCAATACATATGGATGTACCCATTCGAACGGTGAGTTGTTGTTTATCATTTATATCCCGTTAATTATTTCTAATGAAGTGACATCTACATTCCTCAYGTGTCCTTTACTCACATGTCCTTTACGCACAGGTTCCTTAACCACTTGAAACGTAAAGTGGGAAATAAGGCAAGGGTTGAAGGTTCCATATGCAATGCATACCTAGCTGAGTAGATATCCAATTTCTGCTCCCGCAGTATTTTTAATCAAGGGTTGATACAAATCGAGGGACTTGGGTAGAAATGCATACCTTGATGTGGAAAGCCGACATGGTGTCAATGTCCCTGAATTGTTTAGGGAGGATTGTGATCGACCAGGTACGAGTGGTAGTAAACGTTTGTTGACAGAGAGGGAGTACGAACGAGCCCATATGTACATCCTCGCTAATTTTGGCATACTAAGTGACTATGAAAGGTAATTTTTTTAATTGAACTATCTTAGATTATAAAAGCATATTGCATGCCGACTTAGCTGACTAACATCGAACTTGCACACTATAATAGGCAATTTGAGGATCACATAGTGCAGTCAAATCCTCACATAAAGAGGGATGACGTCTGGATCCAATGCCAATCCCAATGCCCTACATGGTTAAAGACACAAGTGAGTCCCAATCTCTACATTCCCCACTTTTTTAATTAAATGCCTTAGTTTTACTTACTGACACACTCAACAAATCTAGGTGCTTCGGACATAGTCTGCCGATGACGTCACACGAGCTCTTGCGATGGGGCCCTCTAAACAAGTGACAACTTGGAATCAATTCTTCGTTAATGGGTACAATTTCTACACGCAAATTAAAGCTATGGTAGGAAAAAGTCAACCATGAATTACGGTGTGTGTGTTGAGAGTCAAGGAGGGGTTGACTATTTCGGCACTTTGGAAGAGGTGATAGAATTGTCTTACCACGGGAGTGACGTAGAATACAACACGATATTGTTTCATTGCAATTGGTATGATTGTTACAAGGGCATGAATGTTCATGAGAAATATAGACTTGTAGAAGTCAATCACACTTGGAGACTCTCGTGGTACGACCCCTTCGTTGTGTCATCTCAAGTCAGTCAGGTGTATTATGCACCTTATCCTAGCCTTAAGAGGGACAAAGTGCAGTGGTCGGCTGTGTTCAAGACAAAGGCTAGGTCAGAGGTTGATGCACCGATGGAGTCAGATGTTCTGCAAGAAGAAAGATCCCTTGTGCCTGTAGGTGTATGTTCTCCGGACGAGATACCAGACTACCAGGTCATCGAGGGTGATGATGACGAGGATGAGGTCATTCTGAGACGAGATGAAGAAGACGTTGATAGTGTTAAGGAGCTTAGCAGTGATGGGAGTGAAGACATGGTTGATGATGACGACGAGGATGTTGATGACCTCGGTTTGTTTCATTAGGATGTAATGTAAATCTAATTTAATTGTAGCAACTTATTGTCATTTGAAACAAAATACAAGGTTATTGTAGTAATTGTATTAATTTAAGTTTATTGAGTTTCCCCTCTAACTTGTTAAATATGTTAACTATGAGTGTTAAGTTTTCTATATATGACTTATTTTTCATTATTTGTTAATTAGAGTACATTTTGTGATTGTGTTTTTTTCCTATAATTACTAACAGTTCGAATAATGTACTCACTAATTTGGGTAGGAACATGGCACTAAAAAAACATGTTATCTTGAAAGGCACAGGTCAGTCCTTGTCTACGTCGTAGGCTGACGACCAGCATTCTTCAACTCATTCATCTACTCCAGCTCAAGATCAGCCTCAGCCTCTATCGACGATGCATCCTTTTGGGTCTACGTCGACAATGCGTCCTACTGGGTCTATGTCGGCGATGCGGCCTGGAGAACTTAGTCGTTCGGTAGATATGACTAGGAGACGAACGGAGGTTTCATCTACCTTTTCTTCTCACCTTCGTCCAGTGGATGACGGGGTAGTTCGTCACTTGCAGTTTGGGGCTTCATCTTTCCAGCCTCAGTTTGGGGCTCCATCTTTCCGGCCTCATTTCGGTCCCTTTCGTCCGCAGGCCACTCCTCTATCTCAGCCGTTCACTACTCCCACTACTCCTACTCCTGTGACTCAGTCGGCTTCTACTCCTATGACTCAGCAGGCTTCTAATCCCTGTGACTCAGCCGACTTCTACTCCTCTGACTCAGCCGACTTCTACTCCTGTCACTCAGTCGACTCCTACTCCTACTACGGGCAAGGCTTTTACTTCCACCAACCCTTATATTCCAGAATTGGACTCGAGTGGCCTATGGTGAGTTTTAAAGTTATTTAGTTTTTTAATGTTTTAACTACTTGAATTAAGTTTTATTCTTATCTATTTTAATGTTTTTATGTTTTGTGTGCAAGATTTGGCCAAAAATGACCCTTTCACGCCCCAAATTGAACTTTTTGTGTCTAAACGTGTGTAACCAAGACTTAGAAAGCTTAAGTAAATAATTTAACACATGATGGAGCTTTAAAAACTAGTAATAGGTTGCGTTTGTAGAAGTTAGGCGCGAAAACCCCAAAAATGGCCAAAAATGGCCCTTTCACGCCCCAAATTGAACTTGTCGTGTCTAAACGTGTGTAACCAAGAATTAGAAAGCATAAGTGAATAATTTAAGACATGAAATCGCTTTAACAACTAGTAATAGGTTGCATTTGTAGAAGTTAGGCGCGAAAACCCCAAAAATGGCCCTTTCACGCCCCAAATTGATGTTGTCGTGTCTAAACGTGTGTAACCAAGACTTAGAAANTGTAGAAGTTAGGCGCGAAAACCCCAAAAATGGCCCTTTCACGCCCCAAATTGATGTTGTCGTGTCTAAACGTGTGTAACCAAGACTTAGAAAGCTYAAGTGAATAATTTAAGACATGAAATAGCTTTAGAACTAGTAATAGGTTGTGTTTGTAGAAGTTAGGTGCGAAAACTCCAAAAATTGCCAAAAATGGCCCATTTACACCCCAAATTGATGTTGTCGTGTCTAAATGTGTGTAACCAAGACTTAGAAAGAATAAGTGAATAATTTAAGACATGAAATCGCTTTAAAAACTAGTAATAGGTTGCGTTTGTAGAAGTTAGGCTCGAAAACCCAAAAAATGGCCCTTTCACGCCCCAAATTGATGTTCTCGTGTCTAAACGTGTGTAACCAAGTCTTAGAAAGCATAAGTGAATAATTTAAGACATGAAATAGCTTTAGAACTAGTAATAGGTTGCGTTTGTAAAAGTTAGGCGCGAAAACCCCAAAAATGGCCCTTTCACGCCAAAAATTGAACTTGTCGTGTCTAGACGTGTGTAACCAAGACTTAGAAAGAATAAGTGAATAATTTAAGACATGAAATCGCTTTAAAAACAAGTAATAGGTTGCGTTTGTAGAAGTTAGGCGCGAAAACCCAAAAATGGCCCTTTCACGCCCCAATTTGATGTTCTCGTGTCTAAACGTGTGTAACCAAGACTTAGAAAGCATAAGTGAATAATTTAAGACATGAAATAGCTTTGAAAACTAGTAATAGGTTGCGTTTGTAGAAGTTAGGCGCGAAAACCCCAAAAATGGCCAAAAWTKGCCCTTTCACGCCCTAAATTGAACTTGACGTGTCTAGACGTGTGTAACCAAGACTTAAAAAGCATAAGTGAATAACTTAAGACATGAAATAGCTTTAAAAACTAGTAATAGGTTGCGTTTGTAGAACTTCGGCGCGAAAACCCCAAAAATGGCCAAAATTGGCCCTTTCACACCACAAATTGATGTTGTCGTGTCTAAATGTGTGTAACCAAGACTTAGAAAGAATAAGTGAATAATTTAAGACATGAAATCGCTTTAAAAACTAATAATAGGTTGCGTTTGTAGAAGTTAGGCGCGAAAACCTCAAAAATGGCAAAAAATGGCCAAAAATGGCCATTTCACGCCCCAAATTGAACTTGTAGTGTCTAGACGTGTGTAACCAAGAATTAGAAAGCTTAAGTGAATAATTTAAGATATGATGGAGCTTTAAAAACTATTAATAGGTTGCGTTTGTAGAAGTTAGGCGCAAAAACCCAAAAAAATGGCCAAAAATGGCCCTTTTCACGCCCCAAATTGAACTTGTCGTGTCTAAACGTGTGTAACCAAGACTTAGAAAGCTTAAATGAATAATTTAAGACATGATTTGCGTTTGTAGAAGTTAAGCGCGAAAACCCCAAAAATGGCCAAAAATGGCACTTTCACACCCCAAATTGATGTTGTCGTGTCTAAACGTTTGTATCCAAGACTTAGAAAGCATAAGTGAATAATTTAAGACTTGAAATAGCTTTAAAAACTAGTAATAGGTTGCGTTTATAGAAGTTAGGCGCGAAAACCCCAATAATGGCCCTTTCACGCCCCTAAATTGTTGTTGTCTTGTCTAAATTTGTGTAACAAAGACTTAGAAAGCATAAGTGAATAATTTAAGACATGAAATAGCTTTAAAAACTAGTAATAGGTTGCGTTTGAAGAAGTTAGGCGCGAAAACCCCAAAAATGGCCAAAATTGGCCCTTTCATGCCCTAAATTGAACTTGTCGCGTCTAGATGTGGGTAACCAAGACTTAGAAAGCTTAAGTAAATAATTTAAGACATGATGGAGCTTTAAAAACTTGTCATAGGTTGCGTTTGTAGAAGTTAGGCGCGAAAACCCCAAAAATGGCCAAAAATTGCATGTCATGAATGTCATTTTGTTTTCATTTGGAATATTTCCAACAAACTCAATAATTTGCAGAAAAAGTACTATCATAACCTTTCTGAGTCCCTGGGTAGTGGGTCACCGTCGAATCCCAATGAAGTTTTCTTTGAGACGGTTTGTGGCTAACGAAAGGGGGAAGTTCTTGGGTTCGGCAAACATGGAGCCTCTCTCTATTATGAGAAAAGGCCATGTCGGCACGGCGATTCAGGCTATTCTCCATCGGTTTCCGTTAAGAATACACAAATGTCTGAGGAATTGGAGCGAACAAGGGCACAGTTAGCGAAGAAATAGGCGAAAGACCGCGAGCGGGATAAGGAGCATTCTCCGTATGGTGGAGAATCAAGCGCAACAGGATACGTACATTGAGCAGATGAAGGCGCAAATGGACGCTTTCATGAGGCAGTTCGGCGATCGGCCTCCTGGTCCCGGACGCTTTCCCGACGACTGCACAGACGGTTCTAGCGCTTCTGGAGCCTTTGTAGCGTAGTAGTTCTTATTTAGATTGGATTTTGATTTATTCTATCGTACGTTGTTATTTATTACATTTTCACTAGAGAATTTTAGAAAATATATTGCGTTAATCATTCGTGTATTACGACTTTATGTTTATTATAAAAAATTTATTTTTGCATATTTATTTTGTTTTCCGTTAATATTTAATTTTATTTTTTTATATTACATTTACGCAAAAAATTAGGTTGAATATCCACGATAATAATTATCGTGCTTATGTTGAAACTACTTGTCTTACTACACGGAGAGCAGCTGAATAAGCACAAGTTATTACTGGTTGGACCTAGTAGGAGTTGGTGAATGTCGGTTGACTATTAGCTACTGACAAAATAATCATGTCCACATAGCCTTTTATGTTGCAGTTCTTAATACTGTTACAGTGTGCAGTAATTAGGTTGATGTCCCAAGACTTTGAAGTGTGAAGCCCATTCGAAGGGTCATTCGAAGAACAGCAGGTTGTGCTCACTAACTGGAACGTTAATTCAAGGCAAGATTCAAGGTTTGCACATTACATGGGAAGCAAAGGAAGAAATGCTTCTAATATGTTTAAATTAGGAAATTCATGTATATGCCTCTGTATGTATGATATAGTTCTTTGGTTTAAATTACTTATAATGTGTTTTGAGCTACTGGTCATGAATTTCTGGTACAAGATTGGAAACAGAATTCATTAACATCATATCTTAGGGACACCAGGCTGGGACCCAGACTGTGTTCTGGAGTGGAATAATGGTCGCGGTTGAAAAAGAATTTTTCTAATATATTTTGTTAAAAGATTTATTTTGAAAACTGTTAACGTTGGAATATATAGATAGAATTTTTGTTACCTTAAACCTAGGAGATTTATTTGTTTGATTTTATCTTCACGATCAATATCAAACAAATGACAGACTTCTTAAATTCATAACTTGCCTTGCTGCGGCAAGTGAGAGATTTAAGGAAGTAGAGTTAAGGTCAACATGCTTATACACTCATCTATACTTCTTGATTCCATTCTCCTCATGACACAAAAGCATAAAAAACCTCTTGAGCCATACACAAGAGCAATATAGTCGAGCATAATTAATTTTCTATTAGCTTTTTAGAAGTAATTCAAGAGAGAAACTTGACTATTCTAAAGGCCATTCAGCGAGGCGGTGGAGCCAGGGTGAGTGTTTGTGGTTCAACACAATTTGGACTTACGAGTGTTGTGAGTCGAGTGCGCACATTCAGAGTTTGAGGTGTGGGGTGTGCTGGTATCCGGAGTATGGGTAAATAGCAGGGGGTTGTGTGTTCTTGTTTTCTGAGTAGATCAATAAATAGAACATGAGGGTAATGGAGGACAATAGCCCATAGTTGGGATGAACCTTTGTAAACTGTGGTGTCCTTTATTACTTTTGTTAGTTACTTCTGCTGGCTTAGGGGACCAAACCACTGGTTTCGTCATACTGAATTGAAAAGAAAAAAAATAAACTAGGAAAACAGAATACTCAGATTCCCTCCTCTTACAGAGTATACAAAACTTCAAATTGGTAATCAGGAGCAAGCGCATCTTGCAAAGAGTAACATGCTAGAGAGTCAAGGTATGGTACTCAGAGTTTAAGCTGCCATTGAGTTATGCTAGCAAGACAGTCAAAGTGCGGAATGGGAAGTAATTACATGGCATTGGTGGGAGGAAAACAGGATAAGAATGGTGGGAATCATTATAGGGAATTGACCTTGAGTGTCTGGATTGGTAGTAGAAAAATGGTCACAAACCATCGCGACAGACTAATGTGTTGAAGGGAAAGATCAAAAAAGATAGTGAGTTGGTAATGTGATTAACAAGCTGCTTTGAGAAAAATGCAAAAGCGATGTCCAGTAGGTGCAATAGAGATTTGGGATATCTTGAATTTGTTAATGAAAGGAACCAGCGAGGTAAAAGGATCTAAACTTGATTTTTGCTTATGTTCAATATGAATTGTTTTGCATGACAAGGGTGAAAGTAAATGATTGTTTTCGTAGCATTAGACAAATTCAATGATCTTAGATCATTGGCAAAGTTTTTCTGATGAGGATCTGTTGAGAAAAGTAATTGCGGCAGCTTTACATGCATGCCTGGACAACCATATACTACTATCTATGAAGCCAGATGGACTTGTCTAACTTTGTCTATAGAAAGAACTGATTGGTTCCTCATGACTCATGAATTACTGATTGCTAAAGTCCGAGAAGAATAGCCAGACGGCATAGCCTTAGGGAAAGTAGAAAAGATGAAGATGAGATTGCAATGATTGCCAAAGGTTGAGAGAACATTCGAGGTCAGAGGAAGAAATTCCAAAGTAAGAATTTGAAAAAGACTAACTATCTTCTGTAGGGGCTTTCAAGTGTGGAGCAGAAGGGATATCTAATCAGAGACTGTCAAGTGGAGAGACAAAGTTCAAGTCGGAGAAAAGCGAAGCTTTAATAATCTATGATAAACGCAATGTGGGTGATTCGACTCGGTTCTGATAGGATGAAGAATTCTCCTAACCCTAGGTCTTGCTATGACTGCATTTTGCAAGCATAAGGCGAAACACACATGCCGAAACCATGAGGGGGAACCAGCTAACATTCGAAAAATGTTTGATGGCAAGAATTGATGTGCTGCATGAACACAAGGTAACTAGAACAAGTTAGGGAAGATATCGCATGAGTATGAGAAATAATATGCTTGCTTGTATAGACTCTCTTACCAGATGAATGCCATATAACTGGTGAAACTACAAAAACTGGAAAAAGAGATTAAAGCGGAAACGTGCCTGAATGTGAAGTTGCGTATGCCCAGTTGTGGATCACCTACGAAGAAGTTTGCCATGAATTAAAAGACAACGTGGTAGAAGCTTGAGGTTGATTGGACCAAGTAACAAGGTGGAACTGCTTGAAAGGCTAGATCTTTTAAACAAAACATCCTTTAAGTGGTAAGAAGAATTGACCTCTGGCTCCGCAGAGACTTATCAACCTCAAGTGGTCCTCTTGAATTTTTACAGCGGCGAAAGGTAAAGCAGCTTTTAAGTAGGAGATTACTTGCTTGACGCTTTTGATACATAATGGTACACTTAGAAGATCTTGCAAAGAGACTGCTTAACTTCAAACTGCACTATTACTGTTCCCCAACAGGTACGTGAAGCAAATCAAGTGATTTGAATAGATGAATATGATAGGTAGATATGTGATCTAACATGGTGAGATCTATCATTGAAAAAGGCAAGCAGTTAGTGTTACTGACAGTTATGGAATATGATGTTGAATCTCAATTGCAACTTGAATCTTAAAAGTGACATGTTATTCTTCAAAGAAAAGAATGAGTGTTAATGAGAATCTTGAAGCAAGAGGGAAGGAATCTACTAGAGAGTCATAAGACATTGAGTAATATTGACTGCGAGGAAACATTAGTAGTTGACATAAAATTGCACATAATTAGGGGAAGAGTTGGTCTTGGTTATAATAGACAAGGAACCAGCGACTAACTGGTCTCCCTGGAAGCCACATGGATCAGGGAATTTCCAAAGTAGTAAGTATTTATGTTAAGGACATGCATGTTGTTATCATTATGTGGTAATGAAATGGACATAACATTCATGAATTGTCCTGCTAGATGACATAGTGTGAATAGAACAATACACAGTGAAAGTTGGGTCTGGAGAAGAAAAGACGTCACTAGATGCAAACGTTTTGGAAAATGGGCCCAAGAAAGTCTTGGGTTCGTAAATCTAATGTTTGATTTGGTTCTTGCAGATAAAGTAAAGAGAAGTCCTATTGGAGATTTAACAACCGTTGACTGCTCAAGATATGTCGAGATAAAGAGCAATTTTCTCATAGTAGCCTTTGATGAAGCGAAGTGTTCCTTGGAGATAAGCAAGGGAATCTCTTGGTTAAGGTAAGGTAGGTAGACACTTTCAAAATGCATGATGATGTTATGATGTTGAGGCTTGCAACATATAATCTTTTGAGCATTTCACAACTAAAGTCACAAAGGTATAGAGTTTGAGTTCAAGGCCAACTATGTATATAGTTTAATTCACAAACAGGTGAATATGTGAGGGAACTCAGGAGACATGATGTTCATTTACAATTACCTTGATCAAATTCTCAAGATAGTTTGTCTGTTGAGAGCTATTTCAGATGAATTCAACAACGGATTCTGGCATAAGAGATTTGGACATGCAGCTTGAAAACATTTACTAAATAACCTTAGAGTCCAAGACTTGTAGTAGGACTTCTAACATCAATATGAGGCAGATAGAGTTTGTTTCTCAGTGTGTCAAGGGAAAACAGTAAAATTCTTTTAAGGCCTAAACTGTTTGAGTATTACAGACCCTTCGAACTTTACACATTGATTTGGTAGGTGGTCCATGAGAGTTATAAGTCGAAGAGGTCATAAATATGTCTGTGTTATTGTTGATGATTATTCCAGGTACAATTGGGTGATACACTGCTCCACTCAAAGGCATGAAACATTTGATGAGTGGGTTACTTTAGTTAAAGACCAGGTGGAGAACCACTTTCCTAACAGTTGGTCTCGATAGATGAGACTGGTTATGATTTGAGATTGCTGACTTTAATTGGTTATTGGCAGGGAACATTGATATAATACAACTTCTAAGCCCCTAGACAACACCTCAGCTGGTTTGTTGAAAGAAAGAATAGATCTTGAGAGAATTGGTAAACAATGTTATTGCGAAGTGGCTCCCTAAGATTTCAGGGGAACGTTGTTGACAACTGCTTAATACATACTAAATTGAGGGCTCATAAACCCTAAGTAAAGAAACTCCTACAAGGATAGAAAACCCAATATTCGCATACTTTCGTGTTTTGGATGCAATGCTTATGTACAGGAATATGGGAGAACCGCTTGATAAATTTGACCACTAGGAGTGATGAGGGAATCTTTCTTAGATATCTCGCTCAAGTAAACGCATAGAAGTTTTTTAGACGAACTTTACAATCATGCTCGACAGGAGAGTGTGTCATGTTGTCTTTGATGAATTTAACTATGTCTTCTCAGATTGCAAATAGTGGAACCTGATGAGGTAATTGGACTCATGGAGTTCACTGGGCAACCGTGCTGCTGGTCCGAATGAAGAGCAATGCTAATCTAGGCCTCACCCACTGCTTACCACTAGATAAGATTGGTGGAGGGCCTAAGAAAGAATTGAAGAGGAAACAGATTAGGGAACAGGACATAATGGTTCCAATGATAGACAGTAAGAAGTTTAGGGGGAACTGAAAAATCAGATGATAACAATGATACAACTCTGAACTTTGAGGTAAGAAGAGTAAGAGGAATACAGTCACGAATGTGGATCCTTCTGTTGTCTTCTAAGGAGGAAGAGATTCATGATATGTGCAGGTTTCCCAAATGAAAAGTCAGAAGACAAATGAACTATATAACTAAATGTGTTTATAAGTATAAGTTAGCTCATTCATCACTATACATCCTAATAACATTAGTTTAACCATATAAGGATTCAAACAAATGATGAGAGTGTTTACAAAACTTTTGTGCTTTCTATTCATCTCATGATCATAAGTGGTAGGAGCCAAGCTCCTACAGAAAGATGGCCTTAACTGATGCCGATGTTTGGTTCTATGCAATGCAAAGAATAGTTCAATCAGTTTCAAAAGGAATGAAGTTTGGCATCTTGTCATAGACCTAAAGGGGAGGTAAGTCAATTGGTAACAAATTGGGTCTTAGAAACAAATTGGATGACCTTGGTACCATAGTCAGCATAAGTAGGCGGCCTAGTTATGCAAGGTTACAATCAACGAAGAGGCTAGATTATGGTTGAACTTGCACCTGTAGCTAGATTAGAGGCTATTAGAAAATTGATTGCTTATAGCCTGCTCAGATGATAGCAGTTGTTTCGGATGGGATTGTGAAAGACTCTCTTTGAATGGATGCTGAAAGAAGAGGTAATATCGTGACAGCCTCCAAGTTCTGGGAAAGCTGTCCGACTCACATGTTTAAAGATGACAACGCTTGTATGGATTGGCAGCACGCAAGGGTTGGTTATGAAAGATTGTCCACTTTTAATGAAGATGATTAAAAAAGGGGATAGTAGACCAGACATTGTTTATCAGAACAGAGGGAACTCACTTGATTTAGTACAAATTTTAATTTTGAATGATATTTTAATTTGGTGCTACCTAATGCGGTATGTGGATGAGTTGCTGAACTTATTGTAGAGTGAATTTGAAATGGCATGATGGGAGAATTATATTCTTTCTCGCTTGCAGCATGTAAGCTAAAACACTTGATGGGATCATGATTCTACACAAAAAGTAACTATTGAAAGGTTGCTGGAAAAAATTTGGCATGGAGAACAACAAGGCTTATGATACACATGTTCTACATCTACAAAATTGGGATGCTGATTTGAGGGGAAATAGCGTTTGAAGCCCTCACTAGTATAGAGGATGATCGGGTCCCACTTTTAAATCTACAGCAGTAGATACCTGATATTGTGTTTTTCTGTGGCTTGTGTGCGAGGTTTCAAAGCAATCCAAAGAATCTCACTTAAAGGCTGTTAGAAGGATACTTAGCGTTCTTGTGGGAACAACAATTTTGTGCTTGTGGTACCTAAAGGTGTTCAACTTGATATGGTTGGGTACATGAGTGCGATGATGCTTGGTTCCTTGTTGATAGAAAGGACATAGGTATGGCATTTTCTGGCTCTTGCAATATCTAGCGGGTTCTAAGAACGATACAGTGGCCTTATCACACAGCTGATCAGATATATTGTTGCAGCTTCATGTCTGTCTAACTGTTGGATAAGGAACCAGCTGAAAGATTTGGTGTTGTATAAACAGTGTTCACGTCTTTGTGAAACAACAAGTGCTATCAACATTTCTAAGAACCTGTCACAACAAGAAAACAGCGCAGGCGCCACACCGATATCATGGTCCGCTAACACCATTTAGCGACAGCGGTCAATACGTCGGTCTCTTTTTTTAGTCGCAAAAAAAATTAGGACGAATTAGGACCGATTTTTTCTCTGGAAACTCAAAATTTGGAGGATAAAAGCAATTAGCGACCGAAGTACAATAAGTGATCCGAATGGTCGCTAATGCTTTTTCCTCCAAAAAAAAGTACAATAGCGACCGAAAATGGTCGCTAATTCAATTTCCTCTAAAAAAATGCATGAATTGAATTTAGCGACCGATTTGCGGTCGCTAATGTGCTTTTTTGCTTTTTTTTTAAA
>SNQN01000220.1:147202-158870 GCA_008642245.1 Bassia scoparia | reverse complement strand
ATAATAATAATAATAATAATAATAATAATTATAATAATAAAATAACAACAACAATAATAATAATAATAATAAGGAAAATTTGTCTATAAATGCCATAAAAATGTCACTTTTTGCGAAATACTGTCAAGATTCTAAAAAATTGTCCAAAACTGCCATTAAAGAGGTGATTGTTTGTTGACCACTGCCAAATGTCGTTGACCCGTCAATTTCCGCCAAAAAACCCATGTGCTGGTCATGTGTTTTTTTTTTTTTTGCTAAAACATCAACCACACCTCAATTTATTTCTTCCTCTTTTCTTCTATGTTCTGCAACCCAACACCCTGCCACCTCCAAAATCTTTGCTGCCCCACCCTTCTTCTTCGTTCTCCCTCAGCCACCACCGCCGTCCATCACCATTATCACCCTCCATCACACTCGAGCAACACTCCTCACTTTGCTCCTCCTCCTTCGCGACCCCCCTTCCCCTTAAGTTTTTACTCTTATTCAAACAGGCAGACACACACACACACACACAAAACAAACTCTCAATCGAAACTCAAGCTTGGGTTTTATTTGAATCTACAATTCGAAAACAAACCCTCAAAAAATTTGTAGAAAAATATTTGGTTTAAGGGTTCGAAAACTAGAAATTTCGTTCAAGGTTGGGTTCTAATTGATTTCGTTCAAACTGGAAAACTCAAGCCGGCCTACTGCTTCGTTTGTTTCTTCTATTGGATAGCAATTGGTCCTTTGGAATCTAATTTGTTTCCTAATGTGACTAGGAACCATATTGATGCTACACACGCACATAATTCAGGTTCTGATTTGCATAATTTGAAGGGAGATGCTTGTGTTTCTCATGCATAAAAGGTGTTCGATGAAAACGCTGAACCAAATTTTGGGGGTAGGTGGTTGAAAATCTGTAATTTTTTTCAAAAATTTGGTTTATGGTTTGAAAATTCGAAATATTGAGACTCAAAAATCTATAATTTCTAAAATTCTACAATTCAAATGGAGGAAAGAAAGAGGTTGGTGTTCATAATGGAGGAGAGAGAAGGAAATGATGAGGATTGAGGGAGATGGGTGCAAATAGGGAAAAAAAAGAAAGGAATTACCAAAGAATGAGGTCATGTGCATGTCACATGACATTAGTTGACGGAATCTTCTATTAATTGACGGAAAATTCCCCGGTCAACGTCGGAATAATAACTTTGGCAGTGGTCAACGAACAATCACCTCTTTAATGGCAATTTTGGACAGTTTTTTAGAATCCTGACAGTATTTCGCAAAAAGTGGGATCTTTATGGCATTTATGGACAAATTTTCCTAATAATAATAACAACAACAACAAACAAACAAACAAACAACAAACAAACAAACAAACAAACAACAACTTGTTGTTGTTGTTATTGTTATTGTTATAAAACGTGGCAAGCGTTACAACCAACAAAAAGATCAAGAGATCTACAGGAAATTGGAGGGGAACCGAGATACAATCTGGCCGGGCCCTCACTCCTCTAGCTATAGCGAAACCCATCCTAGTGAAAATGTGAGCAACTGCACGTGTGTGTGTGTGTATTACTATTTATTTATTTATTAATTACTATTATTATTAGTACTATTATTATAGATATTGTTTCATTTATTTATATTTATTGTTTACTACGGCTACCACTACTATTAACCCTTCTATTTTTATTAGGCGAAATTGGCCTCAACACTCTGAAATATTAATTAGTTGTGCTCGGCACCATGAATTTTGCTTAGTTGCTAAAACACTACAAACTAATATGTTGGGTGCAATGCGTGCCATAACTTCACCAAAGAACGGTGAATTTTATTCCCAAAATTCTAATTAACCAAAAAAGTCATATAACTATTAAACAATTTTTTAAAAAATATCATAGTTTTTTCGATGAATTAATGGCCAGAAAGTTGAGAAAAGGTGCACACCGCACCTAATACATTAGTTTGTGGTGTTTTAGCAACTACAAGAAGTTCAGGGTACTAGGCGCACCTATGTGATAATTTAGAGTTTTGAGGCCAATTTTGCCGTTTTTTTATTCTCATTATAAATTTTATTATATACCATTACTTAATAACGTTAATTATCAATTATTACACCAGTACTTTAGCTCACCTCAACAAATTTAGCAAACTTCGGTTAATTCAGCCCACTTCAGTTTTGTTAAATCAACTTCAGCTCACTCAACTTCAGTTCAGCCAACTTAATTCAATCCAAAAGAACAAGGTCTATATATATTAGAAAAGATTATATCTCAATTCTCATATATTAGTGAATCACATGTTTTAATTGATAGCTAATCAATGAATTGCATGTTATAGTCACTGGCAGACCAGCGATCATAAGAAATATTCGATTATTCGCTTATATGTTAGCAATAATAATATCTTACATTTTTCTAATTATTAATTTTTGGGATTTTTCCTCTTATACCCCTGAGTTTTAGCCTAATAACCCATATACCCCCGTGTTTTTAGAAACAGCTCATATGCCCCTCACATTAGAAWAAATAGCTCAAATACCCTTACTCTAACGGAAAAAGTAACAACGTTAGTCTTTTTCTTCAATTAACCTCTAATTCAATTCAGTTAACCCCTAATCTTTCCTAAATTCATCCCTTCTCCCTCCTTCTTTTTTCCCACCTCCATTACCACTTAAACCAGCCTTTGAATTAYAAAACACCGAAATTTTCGTCCAAAATTGCAGCAAAAAAACCCATTAAAAATGAACTGGAATACAATGCCGAGGCCGCGTGGAGTGACTGTTGACTGGAATTTCTAGAATACAATGAATTGAAATTATGGAATACAATGAACTGAAACCCATTAAAACCATGCCTTTGAATTATAAATGAACTGGAATTTTGATTGTGTATGCTTCTTCTTCGTGTTCTTCTCTTCACAATCTCAACAACAACCATCACAAACACAAGTCCAAAATTAGAACACCAAATCCAATAACACCCCAAGAACTTCAATCCCAGCAAAATTCAAACCACTGAATTGGAAATTGAGATTTGGGAATTGGAGGAAGCCTTCGAACCAGGTGTATTAGAGCTATGTACATACTTGTATATTGTACTGTATAACTACTAGGTGTATTTCATTCATCTTCAATCTCAATCTAAGCTTTGATTTTGTCAAGTTGCGATCTGGTTGCGGGTGTTGTGGTGGGATGCGGGTGGTTCTAGGTGGTGGTTTCGGATGGTTGTGGTTGGCTACAGGTAGTTCCGGGTGGTGTTTCAGGTGGCTGCGGGTGGTTATGGGTGGTTGCAGCTCATTGTGGGTGGTTGTGACTGTGAGGTGGCTGAGTTGGGAAGAAGGGAAGACTGGAGGGAGAGGAATGATTGAAAATAGAGGTTTATTATTTAGGAGAGAGAATGAATTAATTAATGTGTAATTAGTTGAATTAGGGGTTAATTATGTAAAAAACTAACGCCGTTAGCTTTTCCATTCATAGTAAGGGCATTTGTGCTATTTTCTCTAAAGTGAAGGATATATGAGCTGTTTCTAAAAACACGGGGATATATGGATTCTTAGACTAAAACTCAGGGGTATATGGGAAAAAATCCCTTAATTTTTTTAAACATCATATCTTTTGATCTTCAAGTTTAAATGAGACATGTAATATACCATTTTGAAGTTTTTTCAGTCTACTTTATGTTTGCAAAATAACTTTGCAATGATTTTGAATGAAATAAAAAAATTAAAATAAGGCTTCACAATATTTAATAATACACAATTACTCAATCTTGTAAAGAAGTGAGTTTATCAATATCATCACCGAGTTTTTCCCCGAGAAAGGAGACTAAAAATTGATGTCAATACAAGTTAATGGCCACTCTATAGAAAGTGGGTATCTCAATTGATTTTAGATCTTTTTCAAATCATTTATAAAATACTTTGATAAATATCATCATTTAATGAATAAAATCTTTAGTTAGGATTATATTATATTTTAAACTCAAATTTTATCTTAACTAATTTATTTTAATTTCCACAATTTAAATATATACTGATTATGTAAAGTACAGAAGATATTATATTATAACCTAGTTCCATTAGAGTACCAACATTGGTTTTCCTCTCCAAAAATTTCTCTGATCTCCAATGCAGAAATTTCTTTCTCTCGCTTCTAGAGCATCTGAAGCACACATTATCAAAAGATCAGGCTAACAATGGATTTTGCTCTGCATAAACTCTCTAAGTTATTAATTAATTAAGTTTCCATATTTTTATGGGACACGTGTATTTCTCATGTTGCAAGAGCTAGCTCTCCCATTGCTCTTGGGCAAGAGCATCAATCCAAGTGCTCTCCATGAAGAGTAATCAAAGAGCAATTGGAGAGCCCCATTGTTGGGGTAGAGTGAGCTTTAATTTTCAATTTCTCTCTCCTTGGAGAGCTGTTTGGAGAGCACCATTTTTGGTGCTCTAATAATGAACCTAGTTCCTAGTTACATTTATAATGAATCTTGCTTTATTCCCATGTTCCATTAACAAACTAATAATACACTTATGCTACTTGATTAATCTGTATCACTCGTGACTTCTTTCTTTATTTGTCTATCATGATTCTTTGTGAATATTTCTTTGACTTTTTCTGTCAAATTAATTAGTTATGATCTTAACACACCGTAAAAACAACATTGTATTAAAACAATTGCATTCTTTGATTTATTATGTCTTTATCAAAATATAGGTTGGATAGTGCCCAATTGTGATAGAACCATACAGATGGACAAAGCCATGTGACAATTTCAAAATGATACCAATACAAATAATACCAATCACCTATTATTCACTCATTATATGTATATTAGCTCACTATTTTTTGTATTTTTCCCTTTATCCAAATCTTAGACGATAAAATACCTCCGATCATACTGACACCTTGCAAAGCCTGTTTTTTAAGGAAAATTCTCTTGTAATTATTATCTTCATGTTTGTAGATTTTAGATTTTTAGTATTTTTAGTGTATGTATTGTTAGAGTATATAACATATTCTTGAACCTCAACCATTAGCTTAAGCTTTTGGTTGAAATGGTTCGGTTAACATGGTATCAGAGCCAGCGTGACACAGAGGTCACGGGTTCGAATCTCCTCCTCCCACCTTTCAATTGGAATTAATTTGCGCCAGGTTTGAGGGGACCTGTGCTGCATCCACATTTCAAGCCCAAAAGACCTTTCATGTGAGGGAGAGTGTTAGAGTATATAATATATTCTTGGACCTCAACCATTTGCTTAAACTTTTGGTTGAAATGGTCCGGTTAACATGTATGTTGTTTGATAAAGGTCCACAACATTTGTTCTATAGATTGAGGTCAAAGGTTTGAATCCTCATACCCCTCCTCTTGTAAATGTACCCTGCTCTTGTGACTCTTTCGCACCAAAAAACATTTGTTTTATAGATAAAGTTTATTTAATTTTTTATTTTATTTTTTGAAATTGGATTATGTTGTGTGTTGCTCTTTTTTTATACTTTGAAAAAACTTCAAATCTTCGATGCGTTGTTTTACTATGTATTTATATTGTTTTATAAATTTCATAAGTTGTTTTATAAAGTAAAATGTATTGTTTTACAAAATTAGTATTTTGTTTTCTAAAATTTTTATGCTTTATTATTTGTTTAATGTACATCTATATGTTGCTATATAAAATACGAAGTACCTCAGTTGATTTGTCAAATATAGTGTATTGTTTTTATGAAATTGTATACTCCCGTGTAGTTGAAAGATTTTTATTTGTGATCATTACGCCTTGTATATATCATGTTGTTTTACAATGCAATTGTATACTCCGATATCAACTACGCGGAGTATATACGGAGTAACATGTTTTTTTTTATACTAGTGTTACACGGCGCGCGCACGCGCGCCGTGTTCCACTTTATCATCTTTATAAATCATCATTATTAGTATAAATGTGACAAATAATTTGAATATCATATTTTTTTATTAGTCTAACAATCTAACACTATAGTAAGTTAGTGACATAATGCTATCATAGTACTATGGATCACAAAATCAATTATTCGCATATGTAGCTTATACTTTTCAATTCATTTGGCTTTTAACTTTATAAGAGTAGTAGCACATATTAGAATGAAATCCATCCAGGGTTGTAAAAGTGGCTTTCCATTTTTATTTGACAATAGTATTGAATAGTCGATATGAATAAGGTCCTAACTAAACTAAGAAAATTAAATAGAATGAGAAGGATTAGGGTTTGATCTCTTACAAAATTGTTAGAGAAGTGATTGAGCTATATCAAGAAAATATACATATACAAACTTTATACTCATATAATAGAGTTATAGAATGAATTTTCTTTACATACAAGATAATTACATTGATCACGTAATCAATTGAGTTTTAGAAGTAGCCGTGGTTGCTGATGTTTCAGGAGTTATTGTCTGCTGCCGACGGTGCAGGTACCGTGCTGCACGGACCTAAAACCAGGGCTTGCCCTGTTGCCCATTACCTATGGTTGATGTGGTGTTGTTTGTCTGGGGTTGCAGCCCTGAACTGCACATGCAATCTAGCCTCAGTACGCTTCTGCTCATTATAGGGAGTTATCTGCGACTGGTATGCTGTTCATGTGACAAACATAATTCTCGGAAGGATAGGAGGTGTAAGTTCATGCAGGGGCTACTGGAGTGATAGACCATAAGTAACGCGGAGTAACTTCACCTTGGTGCATTATGGGCGACATGCATGAATATCCAAATATTTTTCATTTAGAAATATTATTGGAGATTAGTAGCTATACTCTATTGAAAGGGATTCATAAAGGGCTCTGAAATCTACTAAAAAATCTTCATCGTAATAAGAATGAACTTGTACGAAGGTGATATAATATATATAATAATCAATTTGTGTTACACAAGCATCATTTGGGTACCATAGTAATGTCATTTTTTGCAAAGTTATTAACTATAATGTAAATGCTCTTTGGAACAGTACCTTCTTTTCAATATATTCAAGTGTTCTAAAATCCTAATCTCAGTCTTTAATTGTATGTTAGTAGGTAATTATAGATAAACAAGTTATTATAGCTGCACAGAATCAATTGCATTGACTTTGGATGATGATAATATAAATCCTATAATTCACGACTCTTCAACTGTTTGATCGGCAAAAGACTTGTTGCAATTGCAAACCACTCATGCTTACACAACATCTACTCAATAGTTTTAAACTTCAATTCGCAGGAAAAGCAGTTACAAATTGAAGAGGGAGACTTTAGAACAGAACAACTTTTCCTTAGTTCATTCTATTTACATCAGTAGTTTCCTTACCTCTCTACACATCATCCCATCTACCTTCTTTCTGCAGCTACAAGTTAGATGCAAACACTATACAAAACAAACTGAATATTCCTAGTTACTATTCTATAGTTGTTCTAGGCAGCAGCACTCTGCTCACATTGATTGATCATTAGTTGAACTACATGCCTACATAGAAGAGAACCGCAGATCCTTTATAGGTTCACTTGCATATTGGTAGAAAAATCAGAAAGTCCTCTGTCAACTTTCCACTTAGGCGACTAAGCAAGTCGACCAGTACAAGCAAAGATGTGCAAGCTTGTACACTATTCCATATTTTCTCTTGCATGCAATAGAAGCAATGCCATCGCCTCGTTTTTCTAACTCGACAAATGGCTCGCAGGCAGAGTAAGACTGATATAATCAACATGGGAACGAATATAGCTTTTCTCCAGAATCAACATGTTCAAAAAAGTTCCAAAGCCTCATTTAAGCATAACCATCTTAATCCATACCTTGTTATCATCGAACTCCACAGCTTATCAATATACGTTTGTATAGACTTATCATCAACAGAGAGGCTCGTCCTTGTCTACTCTTCCAAATTTTATAGGCAGTAAAATCAAGTTAAAGCTGAGTTAATCACGTGTTGGGAAAGTAACCACCTTTAGTACGTAACGCATGAATGCTTTCACCAAGCTCTGGAGTGGGTCTAATAAAGACAAGCTTTGCAACAAACTGAAAAGTTAATCTGTCATTAGGTTTCTCATTTGCTAATTGCACTCTGCCCTAGATGAATTTAAGCCTCACTGTGTTACCCATTGAGGCATATGCAAAAAAAAAAAAAAAAAAAAAAAAAAAAAAAAAAAAAAAAAAAAAAAAAAAAAAAAAAAAAAAAAAAAAAAAGAAATCATGCACTGACCAGGCTATGCAGATGCCTGTAAGGTGAAGCCTGATCAACAGCCCATAGTCGCGATGGGTTCATCTTCACCAAATCGTTGCAATATCATTTGCAAGGAGAGTGTCCCAACCTGAAATGTGAAGGCTTGCATAAAACCTGATTTTAAATATACAATTGCAACCCAAAGGCAAATGTGAAGTCTTCTGGCATCTGCAGCTGGCACCAATTATTCACATAGAATACTATCATCTAGATCAGGAGCAACCAACTTATGGCAATACTTGCACAGCAATAACGCTTCTTGGGTTCACTATTACTCATTTAATACACACCCGTCATCCGTCCTCCAAGTGATACATCCTTTCCTGGCTGATCGGTCAAAACACACGAGCTGGCATACTCAAGACCTCCACATTTGCTACATGTCTATTGAGTGAGTTTTGATGTTATTCACAGAATAAAAAGATGTTTTCAGGCAAACCCATGCCTGTCTTTGCCAAGTGCAAGAATCAAGCTTGGACACGCAGGCAATATACTCACAATGCTCACACCACAGATTAGGTTCACAAAAATGTTGTGATAGGCAACACAACACAACAAAACAGTAGCATAACATTTCAATTGTGAGTAGATAATATGGCAGTATTCAAAAAAGAAATCTCATTTGGAATTGGATAGCTCCATGCTCCATTCTTCTTCAATTTTTACCTCTCGTACTCTTCATACCGCCCAACCCTTAAAACCAAACAAGGGAATTATTTCCCCTTCCCACCCTATCTCTCCTTTCCTGATGATCAAACTATGCAAAGTGTTAGGCTAAAAAATGAGAATGTGATCTTAAACCCTGCCCAAGCCTTTGCTAAATCATTTTCTTATATTTGATCTGTCATTACCCGACAGATGGATGATATGCCCCTTAAACAGGCATAGGTTTCAAAATGTCAGGACACAAGACATTAGTGTAGGCATCAGATATGGCAAATAGCCTGATATAACAGACTATATTTCTCATGGCTTGATTTTAAGCCACGTAAAAACCATGGCTACTTTGCTCAAACAATTCAGATGAATCCTATACAAAAAGCAATGCTCACTAATAACAAGTGCAAAATTCAGAAGATTTTGAGGACATATTCTTTGCCACTACAAACAACCCAACAAAGCTTATAAACTGTTCTTCAATTGCATTTACTACTATATTCTACTATATTCATTTCAATGTTTGTTCGTATTGTTCAAAGCTGATGCCTGACATAAAGTCTTATTATGAATAAATATGCATTGCAAAAAGTTACCAACTGCAAAACACATCTATAAGGCAATAATTAAGAGACTTCAAATTTCAAATACTAAAACTGGCAGTATATATAATGAAGTCAATATGTAACTTAAAAGATGTGCAATTGCCCAAGTTGATGACAAATATACCTGCAACATCTTGGTTGTCATACGTTCCGCGATACACAGAGCCATACGTTCCATGAGAAACAAGATGCTTCAACTCCAATTTCGACAAATCAATCTCCCATTCTTCTTTCGACGATCCAGTATCCACTGCCTTGCACCAAGCCCTATTCAACTTTTCCTCCAACTCAATATCAAGGCTGCTTAGATCAACTCAAGGCTGATTCACAGATTAAAATATAATACTGCTAATAATCAATATGCATGGAACAAGCAAGTATCAAAATTAATGTAAAAAAATGGTAGTGAACATCCGAATCATTCTGCCCATAACTCTCAGCCAAGGTCTTAACACAAAACGTTTTCACACCACCATTGAAATTATCCCCGATGTCCTCTTTCGGTGCTGCACACCCTACTAAACTACTCTAAAGCACAAAGATCTAGAGTATAACTTCAGAAAATAGAATAATTACATTCCGCCTTCAAAGATAAACAACATATATAAGATAATTACCTCCCGCAATACAACGTAGTTTAGGACTTGACCCCAATTTCTGACCCCTTATTCCAAACCATTAACTTCCACCTTACCCAGCAGCATTCTCACCCCTCATTCTAAACCCACAATCCAGCAGCACTTCTGAGAATCACGCAACCAGGAGTAGAGATATGAAAATCGTTCAAAATTGAATGCTGCCAAATTAATTCAACTAATCTAGATCAAAATATCAAATAGAAATCCCCAATTTAAAACCCTAAAATCCCAACTTTAGTTAAACAACCTAATCAAAAACCCTAATTAAACAATTGAATGAATAACGTAAATTTCAACCACACTCTCTATGGCAATTTCCTTATCTCCTTGTCCTCATAAAATTACAAACCCTAAGAAATTGTTAATTTGCGAACTGGAAATGATTTCAACTTCTTCATTCAACTGTGCACCATCTCTCACGCCCTCCATGACAATTGCCTTATCTACTTATCCTCATAAGAATCCTACAAAAATGAAAAAACCATAATTAGAGTTGAGCAGATGTGAATCAAAACATGACAATTAATTCAAAGCTAATTACTCAACCTCAATGAAACAAATTGTTCGAAATTGAACTAACCTAATCTTAATGAAAGAATGAGTCACTAACCTGCAAATCAGTTTTTGTTACAATGGTACCACCTTCCAATACTAAAACCCACCTCTTGAGACCCCTCCTGCGTCCCATGGGTCGCATGCGTCCAACACGAACTCGCAACGTTACACTCACCTCCAAAAATGGCGATCAAAATCCAACCGCTTGAGACCCTATTGACGTTCTATGGGTCACATGCGGCCAACACGAAAACTCTGGCATTCTCGCAACCCTACCCTCACCTCCAAAAATGGCGACCAAAACCTCACCTCTTGAGACCCTTTTGACGTCCCATGGGTCGCATGCGGCCACCCTGAACCCAACGGCGTAACTGCAACAAAACGCCGGCGAAATTGTCGAGTGTAACGGCGACGAAATCGACTGCGAAAATGTCGGGCCAATGTGTGTGAAAATGCAGGGGAAAATAGTGGGAGGTAGTCGGGGAAAGTGGATCGAAATACGATGAGGTGTAAATGATTCAATGAAACTGACTTTTGTGGCATGGGTGTAAACAACTGGAAATGGCAGGGGTAAGGATGTTTGGGCACTGTTCATATGAACAGTAACTTGCCATCCTCCCTTTTACTATTGTTAAGATATAACTAGATAATCTCCGCTTTAAAATGAAATACGGAATATGGAGTACTAAATCAAAACTTATATTCTTTTTTTATTTGTAATCATTTAACAATAAAGTTTTATTTGTGATCATTACGCCTTATTTTATAGCGCATTCATGTTGTTTTACTATGTAAAGATAGATCTTCATTTCTTCATTTTTTTGAGATAAAGTGAATTACATTGTTTTATGAAATTATATGAAAGTTTTTATGAAATTATATGAAAGTGAATTACTCCCTCCGTTCCATGAAATTCATGCCACATCCGTTTATTTCACTATTCACAAGTGAAGAGAATCTTGTAAATAATTATCAATGTATAGTTATAAATATAGTCATGTGG
>SNQN01000220.1:114505-144845 GCA_008642245.1 Bassia scoparia | reverse complement strand
CTTTTTTTAATTTTTCAGTTTTCTTTGTTTTATTTCTTTGTTGTTTTTCGATTTTATGGGTTTATCTCTACAAAAAATTTGATACCTTGTGCTATTATTAATAACTCCTTCTATGCGTGAGTGGAATCTTAAGAAGTGTCAGCTGAGAAAATGCAAAAAATGTTTTATATCTTAGATTTGGATTTTAATCTTTTATATTCATGTATTTTATTTTAATATATTTGTATTTATATTGGTTTTGTAATATAAATATTTCATCACTGATTGGAGTTTGTATTGAATTTAATAATTTGTACAAGTAATTATTTTTTGTTATTTCATTTTTAAAAATAGAATATCGATCATAATAAATATAAAAGTACAAAAATCGAGATGTGGGGATTACTCCATTCGATGTATTTTTAATGTAGAAAAATCACTAATAGAGACCAGTTATGAATTACCCGTTTCTCTTTGATGGTCAAAGAGACCGGTTTTAGATAAAAACTAACACTGTGTATAGGAACATAGGGTGGATTGAGGAATGACATAGGAAGTACCAACTATGAATTTCCTGCCGTAATAGGAGGGATTTGAATGATTTAGAAATGAAATTTTCTGATATATGATTTAATTCATATTGATGATTTATTGATTATTAATTTCCAGCGTACAATTGATATTATTTCCAACACATTTTTGATATTAATTAATTTACTGTCTCGATAAAACTGTAAGCTAGTATAGACATAAACGTGTGGATTTGATGATTTAGAACATGTAATCGCCACGAAGGGCTTGCATATCGCCACGAAAGGCTTGACAATCGCGCACAAAAACACGTTTTGTTGTAGTGTATTAGATTAAAATATCAACCGGTTTTAATGATCAAAGTTGGATAATCTTAGTCCGATACAAGTATAATGTACAAAAAGAACATCAATGTCAATACCAAATTATAATTCGTATATAGATCTATTTTGTTGTTTTGTATATTCATATTTGATCAAACTATTAATTCATAACCGGTATAACTCTGTTAAGCTATTTAGATCAGTAATCAAAAGATAATGTTAAAGTTGAAAACTATAGTCCAATATATAGTATACTATACAAGATGTAAATCAACATCAATACAAACGGCTATTAAATTAGCTTAATTGAACTACCCGATATAAATGATTTACACAGAATCGATTGTAATCTTATTTATATGAAACTAAGTAATTAAGATTGTTATGTTGTGTTAGATCAAAACCATATTAGTTTAATAAATATATTATAAAAAACATTAGATCGATATTGAAGAATGATGATGATTAAGTTAATTTGTTGGTGAATATAAAATACTGTTGTATATAAGATACGGAGTATATTAATATGGCTAATTGTAATCAATTTACCACTATCCTAGCATATTTAGGTAAATGTTCTCTACCAACTTCACTTATAGTTACATTGAGACTTTATAGGTTACAAGTGTGCTATACATTATAGTCTTGACTTAATATGTTACGTACGTGATATGATCAACTTTAGTACAAATTGTCGTTAGCCTAAATTAGATGATGGAAACTAAATAACATTGTACAACAAATCGATTATAATTTATAATAAACTAAGTTGAGATGGTTATAGCCTTAATATAATTGTATTAATTATTTTTACAACTTTAATATGTGAATATATGAGAGAACAAATGAAGGAGCTCTATTGGTCAATAAACAAGCAACGGATCACTATCTTTCAAAAAAAAATTCTCATTCTCTGCCTCCTAAGTAATCTCCCCTCATTTCTCTCAATCCAAAAAGCTCTTTATAAAAGACACTTTTTATCCTACATTTCACATTTCATTCTTTTAATTCATCTCTCAAACATATTCCTCTTCAAAATCACCACCATAAAAAAAAAATCAATCTTACCCAAGCATATTTCAGCTTGTTAGGAGGATCTGTGGTGAACGGCTTAAGAATCAATTGAATGATTGTGACTTGCCTGAATTAGAATTTCGGCAAAATGTTTCTGTATTATGCGTTTTAGTGGACAGTAAATACAGTTTTTTATTGTTAGTAGAGGTAATTCAGGTTGTGCTTTGGCACAAGTTTAGTGAACACAAGTCTTTATTATAATTTTGAGGAAGTACTCGTAAATCGTATACTAATCTTAATTGTTAGCTTTTGAGTTTGTAGTTCAAAGCCCCAATTCTCTTTTTGCTACATCTATAACAAAAACGCAAAGACCCGCCACACAAAAAAATAATCCAGAATCAAAACTAGAATTAAAAAAAAACCTTAAAAAAAATCAAAATATTACGAAAAAACCAAAAATTCTTAGAATAATCTACGAAAATAAAAATCCAGAAAAAAAATTGAAAAGCCAAAAAATATCAAAATCAAAACAAAAAATAATTTCAAACCAAAAGCAATAATTAGAAAATAAAACTCAAACCCAAAAAAACAAGAAAACCAACCAAAACTCAAATTAATAGCAGAACATTAAACAAAACCTCTTCAAATTGAACCTTAAAAAATTGAACCTTTTCAAAATCAACACAAAATTGTTACCAAAAATGAGCGCATAGTGTGAGCATTATTAATGTTGTTATAATGCTATTTTTCATTGCTAAAATCTAAGAGATCTAGCAAACATGAGATGGAAAGTAGAGAGAGAAAGTTGTAGATGAGAGGGAGGAATGTCGATTGAAAAAAAGAAAAGGGAGTGTTAGTGGGTTAATTTTACAATAAGATATGTTAAAATAAGGATTTTTATGATAATGTCAAAATTATAGGTAATAAGTTAATGTAATAATGGGTTAACCTGTCCAATTAAAAAATTCTTTTAATGAAGTATTGGTTTTAAATTTTGATAATGAGGTTACGTATATTCAGTGCGGTTTACAATTCGGTTTAATTCAATTTATAATTTGCAGTTAGTTACAGTTAGTTTGATTTTCATGGATCAATTCATTCCAGTTCAAATTTTCATTTCCAGTTTTTCAGTTTTAGTTTCAGTTATATCGCATTACAGTTGACTGAATTAACTTATTTCAGTTTTAATTTAATTTTGCGCGTTCACTTCAGTTCAGTTAGTTTAGTTAGTTCATTAACCAGAATGCAGTTAAACCAACAGTTTTTTAACAATTCCTGCCTCTATATTATTCTTCTTCTTTTACGGGAAGATGAATTTTATTCATAATTAAGTCATACAACATCAAAATCGATAGCATAATGAATCAAGAAGATCCATTACGGAAACAAATTTTCACATCTATGAACTAAATAAATCACTATTCCGAGGGCAATATCTTAGGAGGTGAAATTCAATATGAAATTCTCTTCAACTTCGATGTCTGTGCTCTTTACGGATGGAGATATTCTACAACTTGTGCTATAGTAAATGAATGAAAATTTATACCATATTTATTTCTTCTGACAATATCTGTTCAATTCTCAAACCATTAAACGAAAAATATGACCACCAAAAACTTCATGAAGAGAACAATAAAACCCTAAAAGGAGAACTATAACTCCCCTACCGTGCGACTCACTTATTGAACAAAATATACTCTCTCTGTTTCTTGAAATTCCTGCCAGTATTATTATTTGATCGCTGTCTCAATTTTATTGATTTTATATCATATTTATATATTTAGTTGTGCGTTTGCATAATTGTAACAATTTGAATATAAATTCTACTACATTAACACGAATCAAATCAAGATACCACATGACTATATTTCTTCTTATATATTAGTAGTTATTTTACAAGATCCTCACTTTAAATGTTTAAAAAAACACTACTGGCATGATTATTTTCGCTGGAAGGGGAGTACTAAATAATTCACAACGATAAACAACAGAAAGATTGGGGTTACGAGGAATTTTTCATCCATTGAATGCTCCAAACTTTTTGATGTTTTGGGATTTTTTTAGAGGAAATGAAGCTCATTTTTTTTAAGAGAGGAATAAATATGAAAGTAATTGCATTGTGTATATTATTACTCTTAATAATGGAATGACATATACAAATTATAGTACCAAAATATAGCAAAAGATAGATATTAATAATTGTTACAGTGGGATAAGTTTAAAAAAAAAAATATATTATACCTTACTATATAACTTGACAGTTCTGCTTGTATCAAAAATTTGGAAGTTCAGCACGGTGCATGCGTGCAGTGCCATGGAGTTCCTTTGTTGGATTAGGTTAAACTATTCCCAAGCATAGGATATATCTTGGCTGTATGAGGAGGATGGATTCAAGACTCGAACTAACTGATGCATATTGGTGTTATACATGATGATGCTTAAACTGTTTTGTCAATCTCAGAACGATTGCAGCATTTTGTCTTTGCTTGCAAGTCACTTAAGGCAAATTTGGGATAGATTAGAGTGGCTCCCTGTTGTTATAGTGGCTTTACTTACAGAGTCTAAGGAGACTGCAGAGGAGCAGAATGTTCTTATATAGAAGGGATTTTTGTTATGCAGTACTAATGCTACTGTTTATTTGATTTGGAAAGCTCGAAATAGTCTTTTAGTCCAATGTTCTGAATTGTGATGTAGTCTATAATCAGGTTTGTGATCATTATAGGTCGAGTTTAAGGAGTCTCCCTTCTAAACTTCTTGAAAAAAATGCTCTTGGTTTGATAAATTGTTTTTAGTCATCGATGCTTGGTTATCAGTTGTTTTTAGCCTTGTTTCTTCAAGGGATGCCACCTAAGTGGGAGTCTTGGAAACTTAGACTGTTTAAGGTTGTAATATGTTTTGCGCTTTAAATAAATTTTATTTTTTACTGAGCAAAACTATATACTTACTAAAAAAAAATCAAAGATGACAGCAAGTCACATCTGGTTAAAAAATTTCTCCCTCTTTTTCTACTACGTAAAATAACAGCATAATGGGAAAAAAAATATAGAAAATATCTCTAATAAATAAATCATATTATTCTAGATATGTATCTTAGAATATTGCATCTTAGTTAATTCATAATCTATCTTACCAAATATTTTCAAAGTTTAGTATGTAGCCTCTAGTTCTATTGCATCTAGTTGCTTTTAACTTTCTTGTGTGTATCAAAAAAAAAAAAAAAACCCACTGTCTAAAGTAGGTGGGTCGCCATTTATTGTGGCATCTGATGCATGCAAACTTTGTAATGAAAGAAAATATAAGATACTAACATTATTTTCTATCTCTATTATATAAGAGGCTCCATATTTTTTGAGTATTGTAGTAAGACGTGTATATTAACATTCTTTAGTCATCTCTTTATGGTATATTGGTTATGAATTATTCGGTATCATGGTCGTACATTCAGTAAGAATAGACTGCATATTCTATATATATAAAAAAGAGAAAGAATAAACTGCATACAAGTACCACAATAGAAATGACAAATACTCAAATATCTATAATCAAGAAAGCTATTATACAAATTAAAGTACTCCAATACACAAGCAAGAAACATTGTTTTTCCTCCCTTTTAATATTTTGCGAATTTGCTATTAAAAGTGATATATATTGAAATAACCTTATTCAATTATTAGTTAGAATTTTTGTGGAGTATGGTAAAATATGTACTTGAATATGGTAAGTTTGAATTTTTTTATTGTTGTCAAACTTGGTTTTGGGAAAATGTATTGATTGCTTTTTAATTTGAATGATTTGAATTTTAATTTGGTAAATTTATGTTTACTTTATTTTTATTTTTCTTTGAATTATTTTAGGTATAAGCGGTAAAAACGGAGGATTTCGAAGGGGGACACCATTGCTCCCCCTTCACTTATATAAATAGAGATATTTACTAAATTTATTCACAAGAGCTCTAAAGATTATAGTATAAATGATTGCAATTAGCTCATACGTGGGTAGTGCTTCTAGAAAAATCCTCACTTGGTCTTCCTTCAGAGAACCAAACTTTACTGTCAGGAGTTGGAACGTTTGAAGCTCTTTTGAAATGCGTAGGGGGATTGTGGTTGGATGACGCGGAGAAGGGCGCATAGGAGTTGGTGGTTTAGGTCTCTTCTGGCTTTACGGATTGGAGTTCTTCCTTCGCTCTATGTCTATTAATACATTGATGCCGATATAATATAGTGCGCGATGGCATGAATGGCGTTTTACGGGTGTCATGTCACCGGAGAGAGAATAAACGCAAGACGTGTCAGCTCTTATGCAGCTAGGGAGGGACGGTGAAGCCGTGGTTTGTGGAGGGGATGAACCTTAATGCTCCGATCCGGGACAAGCTGGGTGGTGGTCCTTTTGACCTTCGGAGGCTGAGGTTTTCAAACATGCATTAGATGTTTTGTGGGCTTGCGGTTTTAATTTTATTGGACATCCATACACATGCGTCGAACAATCAGGGCGGGACTCTAATCTCCAGAGCGCTTGATCGTTTGTGGCTAATAATTGGTCAAAATCTCTAGGAAGCCTTTAATACCATCTACCCAAAAGGCTTCGGATCATTGCCCATTGTTGGACATTTAAGGTCTATTCAATACGCCCAGTGAGGAAAAAGCGGAGACTATTCAGGTCGAGGAAATGTGGCTTAGGAGGAGTCTGTGAAGATACTATTTTGCAAGCTTGGGGCTCCGGGGTGGAGGTGTACTCGAACATACCAATGTTTCTAGTGCGCTAGCATCTTTGGAGCAAAGGATAGTTGGGGAGTTTCACAAGGAACTTCGATTTGTCGCAGCAGATGGAAAATTTAATGAAGGAGCTCAAACGACGAAATAATTATCAAATATGGGGCAATTTGATATGAGCTTGATGAACTGGAAGCTCCGGGAAAGAATTATTTTGGGAGGGCAGGTAGTCTGACAGGATGTGTTGAAGTTTGGGGATCAAAATACGAAAATTTTTTCATGAAAAAGCTAGACAACGTGTGAGCTCGTAATCAAATTTCTCATATAAGGATGCGCAGGCAATAAATTTGACGACGAGTTGCAAATCTTACGGAGGTCCTTTGATTCATTTTGAGGAGCTTTTAGGGTGTCAGAAGTTGATATGGAGCCAGTGCTTAGTAAAAGTTAATGCCTTCTTTCGAACAGTATGGTGGAGTTGATGTCTCAAACGTATAACAGGGATGGAAGTTTCCAAGCTTTGAAAACATTGCATCCTACGAAGGCTCCTGGCCTGATGGTATGTGCGCTCTTTTTATCAACGTTTTTGTGGGGCATTGTGGCCAAAATTATTTATAAAGCCTTGGATATCTCTAAATAAGGAGCGGACATAGAGGCCTATTTAATCAGACTTACATTGTTCTCATTCAAAAAAGAAAAGTGTGTGAGTCTCCTGTGTTATAGGCCTATTAGTCTGTGCTTGAATGTGCTATATAAGATTATCTCCAAAGTTCTTGGGAACAGGTTGAAGAAGGTGCTCCCTGATCTGGTTCATGAGTCTCAGAGTGGCTTTGTTCCAGGACGAGCTATTTACTGATAATATCCCTTGTTGCTTATGAGTGTTCCTTATTTTGCGCAAGAAAAGGACACGGTAAGAAAGCTTTTGTGGGTTAAAATTGATATTGAGCAAAGCCTATGATAGAGTGGAATGGCTTTTTTGGAGAATATGATGAGCTCTTTGGGTTGCCTGAAACTTTTTGTTCATCTGGTTATGAGGTTGTGTCGTTCCCGCTTTTTCCTTCTTGTCATGACAACCGTCCAGGAATTCACCCTTCTCGGTGCCTTCGCAGGGGATCCGCTCTCCCCTTTCATTTTCATATTGTGTGCAGAGGTTTGTCCACTTTATTAAGGGAGCGCGAGGCAAGAAAGAAATTCATGGGTTTACGTAATTGGAAAACGGTTACTCTGTCTCACACCTTCTTTGCTGATGAAGTCTGCTGTTTTCCGTCAAATGAAAGTGAGGTGATAACGTGCTGTGGAAATCCTTTCTACTATGAAGCTTGCTTCAAGTCAAAGTTGAATATGGAAAGTCAGAGTGTCGTTTAGCCGAAATGTGGACGTACAAAACGGGACAATCTTCAGATGAAGTTATGTTAAGGCTGCGAACACCATGAGAAGTATTGGGCCTGCAACATTTGTGTGGGAGCTCGAAGAAGTCGTTTCCCAAATATTTCAGGAAAGGGTCCGAAAAAGCTAAGGGAGTGAAAGAGGGATGTTTGTCACAGCGCTTGGACGGAAGTTTCTCTTAAAAAGTGTCAGCGATCCCGACATTATGCGATGCAGTGTTTTTGCCCTCCGATTGGCATGTTAAATGATATTGAGAGATTGTGGTCGGAGTTTTTGTTCGGGGCAAAAAAAGGGAGGCGGAAGATTGGCTTGGGTGGGATGGAGATAAAATGTGTCTCCAAGAAAGTGGCGGTGGGTTAAGGATTTCGTAACAGGCTGTATTTAACAAAGCCATGCTTTGCGAAACAAGCCTGGAGATCTATGACCAAGTCAACAATTTTGCCGGCACGCCATTAAAAGGAAATACTCTCTGCATTACGATTTTTCGCTGCGAAGGTAACCCTTCGCTAGTTATAACTTGGAAGTCTTTGTGTTTCAAGCCGTGAGCTTTTAACAAAGAGTGCAAGAAGGTGGTGGAGGTGGCAGCACTGTGGACATATGGACAATCCTTGGTAGCTCGCTACAAATATAAGATTTTCTCGAAGGCCCAGGATGTGCCTTGGGACTCCAATTTTGGTTTACCACTTATAAAGGATGGTGAATGGGATTTGTGCTTAATGCTGAATTCGCTTTTTACCCATGGGAAGTGGACTGTCGATACTGGCTAAGCAGCTCCCCTTGACATCAGGCGAAGAACGTAATGGATGGGACGCCTCAAAGAATAGGTACCTTCTCTGTGAGGAGTGCACTATTATGGAATGGGGCACGACGTGAAGGCAGCAAACTCTCGAATGATAAGTGCAAAAAGCTGTGGAAGTTGCTAATGGAAACTCCAATACCCTAAAATCAAAATCTTTGGTTGAAGCTCTCCATGTGTGGCTTCCTTATTGACAATTGATTAGTCGCATGGGATGCGATGTTGACCCTATCTGCCACATTTGCGGGGACTCGACGGGATCTCTGGTCCCCAATGTTCTTATGCAAGGAGCTCGTTTGGCTTGGAAAGCTTCGGTATCGCGTTGGATGTCAATGATACAGGGAGGTGTGTCTGTGGGATTGTTGGAAGCTTGGCTGGCTCGTTATGTTTCAGTGATGGGTCTCATTTGGAGTTTGGCTTGCAAATTTGGCTTGGTAGAAATTCGTGGCATTTTTAATGCACAAAATACTCTCTCGAGTAGTTTATCCAAGCCCAGAGTTTGTGGGAATTCTCAAGGCTTCGTGAGATTGATATGAGGTTATGCCTTCGTACCGAGTGATGTGGCTGATTGGAGCCCTGCTGGCTGGGTGATGAACTGAACCTCGGAGCGGCTATTTTCGAAGGTGGCGGCTGATTGGTTTTGGAGGTGTGTCCGGAACAGGGGATATTTCCTGGCTAGCTGCGAGTGCATACGTGAACCACACTTGATGTTGAAGTGCTGAGGGCTGCTGCTCTTCGACATGCTCTTAAGATTGCTTGGTGAAGTGCCTCCGTTCCCTCATACTTGAGACTGACTGTCTGAACTTGTATCAAAGCTCGAAGGAGGATGTCTTGCTTCTTGCTTGGCATTCTTTCCAGGATCATTCTACGTCTGCCTTCAAATGTTATTTTTGTTCTTTAATTTGTAAAGAGGGAGGAACAAAGTGGCTCATCGATTCTCATATGAGCGAAACTATTCGGGTTTGCATGTTGGGTGGAAGAAATTCCTATTGAGGTGTTCCGCTTGTTTCTTTCGGATCTTGCTTTAATAAAATCCCCTTTCCGTCAAAAAAAAAAAACTAAGATGCAATCCATGCACGCATCCGTGCCAAAAATCTAGTCATATAATATATTTGTAGGGGTACAAGACTCTTAGTATCTTTTATAATACAAACTTTTTGAACAAGTATTAAATTGCCATTTTAATTCTCACTTCAAGTCATTTTATATAGTTTTAATGAATAGTTTAATAAAATCGTGCATCGCACGGGTCCCTAAATAGTACCCCTCCGTTTCTTTTTACATGCACATTCCATTTTGCACAGTTTCAAGACACAATTTGATACTATAACTTAATGTATGTTTAAAAAATTATAAAAATTGATATTAATAAACTATACATTAAGACGAACTAAACAACATCTCACTTGGACTAATATACATTATAAATTTGCCAAAAATTGGTTTAACTTAACCTTTGAATCCCAAAACGGAATGGTGCAAGTTAAAAAAAATGGAGGAGGTAATAATAAATAGATAGATTGACAAAATTAGATCAAATCCACAATTTAAAATCGAGGATATTGTTTATACTTTTTCCTTAATTAGCGCCATCATTTATAACTTGCATTATTTGTGCACTTTTTCAATCACAACGATACAAAAATATTGTCATTTTGTCATCTTTTCATTACTACTCCACCAAAATGTTCACCCGTGTGAATAATATGATGTTTCAAGTATGGAATTAATTAATATGGTGTACAATTATCACTTGTATGTACTAAAGCAAACTAATAAAAAATTATAAAATTCAATTTAGAGAAATTATAAGACAATTGTAACAAATACCCATTTTAGATTCACTTTTACTAACGTATATAAACTAACTTACTATTTGTCCGTATAGTTTTATAAATTCATTATGATAATATTTTATTTTAAGAATACAAAAATATATTATGATAAATTTTATTAAAAATAAATAGATTTAGCTTAACGTGGTTTAATATAATTAAGGTTGTCGGAGTCCTTAGTTTTTTCCTTAAGAGGGTTTAGTCTTAGCCTCCGCCGCTAGTTTTTTATTACTTTTTTTTTAGGTTTCCTTCTTTCCTTCTTCATTATTTCTCCTTTCGTCTTCTTGTTTCTTGATCTCTATAATAATTCTTCGTAGGGCTTCAAACTAGTGTTTTAACAGTGGTAAGCTCCAAAAACCTTTTTTGCTTTTATTTCTTTTTATTGCTTTTATTTGGTTGAATAGGATCGAGTTGTTTCCTTTTGAAGTTTTGGGTGTTACCTTTTGAAATTATTGAAAGATGGGTCGTCCAATGTGGACCTGTGGGGCTGATTGTAGAGTAGTCTTTGCAAAAAAAAACCCTGGTTTGACTGTTGTTCTTACTTCAATCCTTTTGTCCTGGTTTAAGCGGTGGATCTAGTTTACAACGTTTTGAAGAATTAAGTTACATTATTTTGTCAGATTTGAGAAGACTAACAGATGTACATGGAGACGTACTACTAGCATCAACAGATGAAGAATGCAAATGTGCGTGACCTCACATTATGTATTGCTCAGTTGAAGGAATATGTAGGCAAATTTTATCAAATCTATTTTTTATGTATAAAGTTCATATGTATTATGTATGGTCTGGGCTTGTGTTTGTCAGATGTGTCAGGATGTAAGTGTCGTTTGATTTACTATAAATGAAACCCATTTTTCTTCCCGTAAATTGCAAAAGCTTAATGTTGTAATATATGGATAAATATTGCAATTTATAAGTTTATTATATTGATGTAGAATCTTCTATATAAGTAACAATATATTCATTGTTAGCATTGAAAAATTTTCATTAACTAGAATTCTAAGAATATTATAAATTTTAGGATTAGTTTAATCAGTAATTTGACACGTACACAAAAATTTAAAAAAAACGAAAGAAAAAGTTTTGAAAGAAAACTTTAACCAGGATGTGACATGTGTTGTCTCCTTGGTTTTTTCTTTTAATATGAAATAGAATTAGCATAATAGAAATTTTGTTTTTAATTTATCTATGTCTATTATATTATAAAGCAAATCAGCAATTTGATCAGTACCTTTTTGCCCAAAAAGATACATTAATTATATATGCAATAGATAAAAAAATAAAAAAACAAAACAAAATAAAAACATATTATCCAAAAAAAAATATTGAAAATATGGAAATATTAGTTACTTAAAAATAACCAACATTTAAATTGAAAAGAAAAAAACAAAAAATAAAAAATTCTTTATCATTAAAAATTCCAATAAATTACATATCACGCTATAATAAAATCAAAAATAAACAAAATCTTACTAAAAACAAAAATAAAAAATGTAAATAACAAAAATGAATTCTTCCTAAAGACCTAAATCTAAAAAAACAAAAAAAATATATCTTATTTTTAAAATAGAAATCTTAGCTTAAAAATGAACTTAGCTTTAAAAAATAATTAAAAAAACATTAATTAAAAAATGATTTAGATATATATCAATTCCATATTAATGTATAAAATATGATTTTAAAAAAATCTTAGGAAAATAAGAATTAAAAGGAAAGAAATAATAATATAAAATATATATATATAAGTATCACTTCATTTAAAAAAAAATAATTAATTAGAAAATTGACTATTCAAAAAAACTATGCACGCGTGTGCGTGCATTTCTTACCTTATTTTTTATATAATTAAAGTTAAGCTAAAAGATATATATTTCAAGGATATAGTTATTGTTTTTTTTACATAGTTTAGATTTATATATATTATTAGTATTTACATAAATATATTATACTTTGTAGAATAATTAAATTAAATCTTTATGTGATAGTCATCAATTATTTTTGGCGAATTTTATAATGAGAGATTGTCGTGTAGATTAGTCGTTTTTATGCTTTTATTTCGTATTTCAATTTAGATATATTTATAGATATTAATATAATATTATATATATAAAATATATATATATATATATATATATATATTATATATATATATATTATATATATATATGCACGTAGAATTTTAAGATGGACAAGCCATGATGTGGCACGGAAAATCCCTACCCACCTGTCCTTCAATATATTGGGTCAAACACGATCCACCTGCGCAATGCCATCGTTTTTATTAATCCGAACCAAAACGGGACGGAGAACCGGACGTTTCTACACTAAAACAGTAGTAAGAACGTCGGTGAGCATGGATGGATTGACCAGTGTCACCCATCCCAAGTGGTCCTTGGTTTTTGAGGATTCCTATAAATACTACCAAAAACCAAGAGAAAACACACACAAATTTTCATAGCATTTATTGCATAACATCCCAATCACTCTCTCTAGCTTGGCACTTTATTCCTAAATTTATACTTACTTAAGCATCGAAGGGGAGATAATCCAAATTAGGATTATTCTCCTTGTGTAGGTGCCAAGCGCTCAAGATTTCTCAAGCCAGGAGGTTAGGAAAGCAAGGAGCGAGTCTACGTGCAATGAAGGTCAGCTCTCGCGAGGTTACATTGCGGGAAGCTTCCCCCCTCTCTCAACCCAGAAGCTAGGGAAATATTGTAGCCAGGCCAGCGCATCGTCCAATTTCTTTGCTTACAAATTTGGCGTGTCTGTGGGAGGCAATCAGAAAGCTTCAGGAGATACCTGCGCACCACGTAGGACGACCACACCCCTTCCTCAGAGAAGGAAAGTAACCCCAATGGCGAAGACACTCGCCGATCCTCTCCACTTTCCAGGTTAGCCTGAGGACAACACCCGATCTGCGCTCAGGATTTGGACAGTAGGTAGTTTGCATGACCTCTTCAGAAGAAATTTTCCAAGCGGGTGGACGAGATTTGGACTCGTTTCAGCCAGCAGGCAGACATGAAAGAGTAAGACTTGATGTCTCCAAGCGGAGGGAATGCCGCCTGAAAAGCCTTGCATGCCGCAAGTCTTAAGGTGACTGCGTGAAGCTCCTGCCAGTCTCAAGCAGCGGAGTTACAAATCCCATCATTTCCAAAGCTCCGGACCATCAAGGTCAAAATCACAACAACCGCACAGGTAAAACATGTTCACACGGAACATTCATTCCCTTGGAACGAAAAGGCAGGCAGGAGATATCGTAGCACTCCAAAGCCTGCCAACAAACACAACTGCACCGAGGGCAATTCTGCCAGGTGTGGCCCATATAGGTTTGATGTGAAGCATGTAGAAGATGACTCTCCTCTCATGAACAACCAGAGGACGTAGAATCTCATCGAGAGGAGAAGCAAGACCGAAACTTCTTCCATGGATGGCCGAAAGATATGAGATCAAAAGGGAGAAGAACAGATGCCAGGCTGTCTGGAACAAGAAAAGAACTGAGAGGCTAAGCAAGCCACGCGTATTGAACGAGACCGCTCTTTGACTGGTTCACGCCAGTATTAAGGACCTTCCATCGTTTCTCTCAGACACATGGTCCAACTTCATAGTTTACATTGCAGCCCAGCAACTCCTGCGTACGTCGCCAGAGCCAGAGGTTAGATCCCACCAACGTGGGGGTGCCACCAAAGCGGTGCTCACCTGGATAGGGGTCATGGCCGTCATGGAGTGACAGGGGAAGCAAGCCTCCCTCACTGACAATACCCTTTCCTCTCCATCTATCCTATGGCACGCAGTCCAGAAGCTCAAGTTTTCATCTATTGATGCTTTATGATGGAACTACTGACTAAGAGATCACCTGGCCATGTACAAGCATCTATGCTGCCGCAGTGCACCAGGCTGATGATGCTACGTGTGTAAATACTTTCAGTCATCTGCAAGGGGCTGGCACAAAGGTGGATCAGCGGCTTCAAGGTTCTATCCACACTCAACGAGTTGGTTGTTTTTACTCTACCATTTCATGCCATCGCCAGGAGCAGAAAAGCAGCCTGCACCTTGGAAGAATCAGCAGCGGCCAAATGAGGTTTGAGGACTATGTTAAGCGGCTTCAACCAACGAGACTCTAACAGATCCAGACCTGCCAGACCGGGTGATCATGGAAATTCTACGAGGGCTGGAGAGGTACCATTCAAGTTAGATGGCAGGCAACGGGTTTGGAAGACCTGAATGAAATGATGATTGAGAGTTGAAGCATGGGATTCACGAACGAAGAGGTCTGTGTCTGTCAAGAAAGCCAAGAAAGGTAACTCCCCTTCTCAACATCAAAGTAAACTAGGCACACCCGCAGTGGTGGGACAAAGAGTCTGGCACCTGGAATATTGAGGAGGAGGGAGCATCCCAATAAGGCGGCAGAAAAGAAGAGACAATTCAAGCTACACACTACGGTTGAATACACCAAAAGATCTCTTCCAGTCTACAAGAGGTGAGTCGAGATGTTCATATCGATGATCTCCCATCACGACTGATGACAGAGGGACAAGTCCAAATATTTTAAATATAAAAGAGCTGGCCACGACCGATGCTTGGTTACCCTTGCACTAGCGCACTATTGATCGCCTGGCGCATCAAGGCAAGGTAAAGAAAGCAATTTAAAAAAAATGATTTCTAAAGAAATTCCTTCTACGGAGGGTGCCCCAAATGAGGAGCATTTTGACTCGAATCGCCAACACGATTCTTGGAGGTTCGCTGTAGTGGTCAACTGCTAAGAGGTCACTGGTCTTTCCGATCCTCAACAAGTAATGCTTCCTGACAGAATGGAGGAGAAGTTTCCCAGAAGTTCTCATCTGCGAGAAAGTGAGGAAATGCGAAAAAGTGTTTATATCTTAGATTTGGATTTTAATCTTTGATATTTTTCTTTTTGTTGCAGCATAATCATAGCCGATACATTGTTTTTATGTATTTTAAATTTTAATAATTTGTATTTATATTGGTTTTGTAATTTAAATATTTTCATACTGATTGGAGTTGTATTGAATTTAATAATTTGTACAAGTAATTATTTTTGGTTATTTCATTTTTAAAAAAGTACGAAGTACATCGAGATGTGGGGATTCCTCACATCTCGATGTATTTTTTTAAATAAAAAAAACACATAAGAGACCGGGCCTGACACAACACCGGTCTCTTTGTCCAACTTAAGAGACCGGTGCTTTATCAGAAGCGGTCTCTTATATCGAAGCCAAAGAGACCAGTTAATTAGGACAACCAGTCTCTTATGTTAACTTAAGAGACGCCCAAAATAAACCGGTCTCTTACCCAAAGAGACCTCCTAGGTATAGACCGGTTGTTTGGAGGTCTCTTTGGGGGTTTTCAACCRGTCTCTTAGAGCATTTTTGTAGTAGTGAATCGTCCTCTGCTCTCATCATCTTCCCTTTTTTCCTTTTTCTTTCACACTCTCTCGTGAAATCTACAACAATGTTAGACAAATGTAAGAGCATAATGAAGGTCAAGGAAGAGATTGAGACTTCCAAACTGCTGCCTGACTTGATTATAGGCCCAATCTTGTACTCCCCCACGCACAATACGACATCTTGAAGTTCTAGCACCAAAATCCATCCCTTTTTATGGGTTTTTTTGTTGTTAACCTTTTTTCAAGTACCTAATTGAGATCACTCCTCAACTAAGAACACCATTAATTGTGATTCTTAAATTTCGGAGGGAACAATGCTGAAGATGATGTTCTTTAAAGCAGGAGATTATGAGAAGAAGTAAGAAAGAATTGTCATTCCTTATAAAATTCGAATCGCAATTTTGCAATTAGGAATCTTAAATCAAATACACAACAATCCCAAAAATTCAAGAAAAAACCCCTAGAAACGAAAGTGAAAGCTTACTTGAATGATTGTGAAGCAAAATGCAAGCTTCAATGTGGAAATCTCTTAATTCTTGCTTCAATCGTAGATTATTCATTCTCAATTTTAAAATGGCAAAATGACAGTTGAGAGAATTGAGAGAGGTCGATTGAGTTGTTATTCAAGTACAGATGTGGGCCCCTCTTCGTTAAAAAAACTAACGGAAATTGACAAATGGGGGTGCATATTAAAAACGATGCAAACGTTTGGGGGTTTAGTAAAATTTGAAAAAAAACAATGGGGGTTTCTGACAAAACGAGTGAAACATTTAGGGGGTTTTTGACAAAATTTCCTAAATTTAAGTTTTGTTAAATGGTACCATACTACTGCTGCCATAGGTAACCATCATTTTTGGGCTTTAGGTAACCAACATCGATGGTTACCTCTGTGGCAGTTACCTAAAGTCATTTTATTGGTAACCAACAATATGATGGTTACCAATGACGTGTTATTGGTAACCACTTTTTTAATTGATGGTTACAAATAATCCCTTTTTACTTTGACTATTGGTTTTGTTGGTTACCTAAAACACATTATAGGTAACTAACACAATATTTGATGGTTACCTAAAGTACATTTATTTGTAACTAACATACRATTTGATGGTTACAAATAAGAGTTGCATTTGTAACCATATAACAATATGATGGTTACAAATGTGTGTCTATATATATATATATATATATATATATATATATGCATATATATATTTCAGCAGCATTTCGACAAAAATTAAACAATCCCAAAATATAAACCTGTTTCATAAAACTTGTATTTAATACACCGCCAATTTCATACATAAAACATCGATGTCATATCGATCAACATCCAAAATGTCAGCTAACAAGTTCCAAGTTTCACAAATAACTAAAAATCATCCAAAATAACATGTGCAACTAACATGAAACTAATACCAATATCCATCATGTTAGACTATATTAAACAAGATCAACTATCTAGCTAGCTAGGAAACAAGATACTCTGTTCTGAAGAACTTCGCCCATTGTTCACGAACCTCGTTCATTTCTTCGACATTGTAAGCATTCTTTCCATCTTTTTTCTTACGACAACCTAACCAATGAAAAATGCCAATAGATAAATAATGATAAACAATCTATACTGATACTAGTCTTAAAAACTCAAACACTAAAAAAATGAAGGTCTTAAGAAAAAATAACTTCAACCTATACTAGTCATGCCTAAACAAAATAGTGAATAGATCAACATTTTCTAATTTAACTTTCTCAAGATGAATCTCTGATATTTTTAATCTAGCAACATATTTTAGAAATTTATAAGCTACAATAGAAATTTAACAAAATAAGATACTTTTTTTATTTAGGAATTAAAAAACTAAGCACGTTAGATTCCACAATATTTTTAATTATATAAACACCATTTAACTAAACACCTTTCTCTATTAGAAGAAAGGGAAATATATACAAAGTAAATCCCATATTGAAGTTCTTTCTCAATAACAGATAAAATTCTTAATATCAAATAAACACATTCAAGATAAATAAAGAATTTTGAGTGAATATATAATTTCAGATTCAAAATAAATACAATAATTGAGTTCATTCAAGCAATAAACTTCTTCAATTAAACTAAATTTAAAACCTAAAAATTTGTTTAAAGACCAATAATTAAGGGATTAAGCACTCACGAAGGGACGAACCAGCAACGCAGTCACGAGCTACACAACGTCGAGGGTAAAGCAGCGGGCTAGCCAGGGAGGGCTCGACGGCTGAGTACAAACACAAAATTAAGACTTGTAAATAAAATCAATACTTACAAACACAAAACAACAGTAATTCAACTCAAGTGTTACAATAACTATCATCATAGAATAATTGAAAAATTTTATATTCAATAATTTTAACTCTTCTAAAACAAATAATGCCAAAAAATAATTCAGCCCATTGATAATTGTCAACAAATAATGACATTATATAAGGATTACTATGCACTCAATCTAGTATAAACTATAAAATGGACTAGCATAATTGCTCCATTATTGTTATTTGGGTAATACAAGCTTAACTTATTATACAAACAAACCAAAAATGCAAACAAAGCAAATCCCGTATACAAAAACACAACAATATTGCAGAAGGCATAACTCCTAGCATACAGCTCCGATTTGGATAATTTTTGTGCCTAAATTCATCTACTTTTCGAGCCCTGAAACTTTCATGAAGGACTTGAAGGAGTTGAAGCCTAAAAACAAGTGCAGCAATAGTAAAAGGCCAAACCAGAGCACCAGCATGACAGTACACCATAAAGTTAATTTAGTTTATTTGTATACTACATGGTTGGGTTGCTTCTAATTTTTAAGGCAAATGAGATTCTTTTCTTGGCCTCAAATTTTGATAGTTCAAGTAAATGACCAACATTTTACATTGCACATACATGGGATTACAAAATTAATTTTGCACTAAAAAAAAAGCCCCTACGAATTTGATATTTCTACTCTAATGAATCACTAAATAACAACATTCAAGAATTAAAGCCACGAAGAGGGAATGAATTATTTTAGAGTATTCAAAGAGTATTTTTTACCTCTGATTTTAGCTTTGAATTGAATTCAATTGAATTAAGGCCACAAAAGAGTAGCGGCTCCACGACAAAGCAGCAGCGGTGCGAGTGAGGACGGTGAGCGACGGCGGTGAGTAATTGACGAATGAGGCTGAGCGGTGCGAGTGAAAAGGGCAGTGCGCCGGTTGAGGGTGGGGGTTTTGTGTTGAGTAATGTCGAGTCAGGGTTTGTTGAATATGTCGAGTGATGAGCGTTCAGTTGTACGAAGTACGAGTATTTTAATTGATTTTGATTATCTGAGAAGATGAATGGGTGTGAGCAGTTAATTTTGATGATTTTGATGAATGCATGAGGAGGTTGATGATGAATACGTGAATGGATCGGAGGAATAGGTCATGCGTGAATGGAGGAATAATAGGTCATGCGTGAGATGGTGAAAGAGGGAGGTTGAGTTTGCTAATTCATAAAATTAAAATGAAAATTAAAATTAAAGTGTATAATATGCTTTTGAGCCCTAATTGACTAATTCCATAGGTAACCAACAAAGTAATATTGGTTACATATAAATGATATAATTGGTTTAATAAATCTAAAATGAATTATTTGTAACTCATAAATTTTTTGATAGTTACTTAAAATTTTATTTGTAACCAACATTAATGTGATGGTTACAAATAATACATATATGTAACCAACTTTTTRAATGTTGGTTACAAAAAAGTAATAGGTAACCAACAATGAGCATGATGGTTACAAATAAGGGGTTACTTATAGCAATTTTTCCACTAGTGCTACTTGTCTTGTTTTATTACCAATTCAGCGCATGTAATGCAATCTCCTTGATTATCCCTAATCACTTGCGAATTCTCTTCATTTCACCAATTCATCTTCTTCCAATCTCTCTCTCCTCCAACACCGCTACTCTTCCCTCCCTTGTCAATATCTCTTGTCCAAGCTTAGTTAAAACAAGATTCTAGGTGCAATTTTGGCTTCTGTCTCAACTCAGTGTAAAAGGTAAATTTGCTAACCTTTTTTTCTTAGTTGAAACTTGGACTTTGCTTGTTTTTACTACATTAAGGTAGGTTTAGCTAGTTACCTTCTTTTCCATTGTTTATTGCCTACAATTGGTTGATGTCGTGTAATCCATGTAAAATAACATTGTTTGATTNTTATAGCAATTTTTCCACTAGTGCTACTTGTCTTGTTTTATTACCAATTCAGCGCATGTAATGCAATCTCCTTGATTATCCCTAATCACTTGCGAATTCTCTTCATTTCACCAATTCATCTTCTTCCAATCTCTCTCTCCTCCAACACCGCTACTCTTCCCTCCCTTGTCAATATCTCTTGTCCAAGCTTAGTTAAAACAAGATTCTAGGTGCAATTTTGGCTTCTGTCTCAACTCAGTGTAAAAGGTAAATTTGCTAACCTTTTTTTCTTAGTTGAAACTTGGACTTTGCTTGTTTTTACTACATTAAGGTAGGTTTAGCTAGTTACCTTCTTTTCCATTGTTTATTGCCTACAATTGGTTGATGTCGTGTAATCCATGTAAAATAACATTGTTTGATTTATAAAACTTAGTTGTTTTTTTTTTTTTTTTTTGCATTTGCAAACCCTAAAAATCAAAACAATGAAGAAACTAAGAATTTGGGACCCTTATTAATGCTAAAATCAAATTAATAAAAAGAAACACTTACCTTAGATCGAACAATGTTGCAATGTAGCCTTGAAAAAAAATGAATTGAATTGGAATCAAAGAAATGAGAGATTAACATAAGGGAGGAGGAAGAGTTTATAAAGAGGGAAAGATAAAACTTTCACCGTTGAAGATTTAATTAGGGTTGAAAATAACTATCCGCATAGTAGAAGAGCTTGTGCAATACACGTGAATGATCAACGTCGGATTTCTCGTAAAAAAAACGTCGGTTTTCTGAATTTTTGGCCGAAAATTAGTAATCTAATACCATTTACCAAAACTTAAATTTATCTTAGTACTTCTCCATAATATTGTTCTATTTGGGTACTTTGTCACAAAACAACCTAATACCTTGGTACTTTCCCACAAAAAATTATAAAGAGTTTAACTAATTTATATTTTCTTAATTAAGTCACAGTGTTAATTTTAATTTAAATTTGAATTAAAAAAAAGTTGGATAAAAACTTATTTAATCTACGATAGCTGAATTGCTACCATAAATGTATTTTCCCTTTATGTAGTGTATTTAGATGAATGGTAAAACACACAAATTGAAAAGCATGTAAAATATAGAGTATTGACAGTGTTTATGTTGTTTATATAGATCGATAGAAAGAAAAAATGAATAGTGCATTTGTTACCTGAATTTCGATTTTCTAGGAGGTTTATCTTGTATCTTTTACTTTAAAAGTTAATTTCATTTAATTTTTTATCTTGATCAACTTCAAATGAACCTATGTTTTTGTTTTTAGAAGGTTTTTTATTTCAAATTTTTTTCAATGTTATTTTGTAATGTATGTAGATTTGATTTTAATACGGATTACTCCCTCCGTTCCATGAAGTTCATGCCATACACTATTTGGGGCAAAATTTTGGAAACTAATATAATAAGGGAAGTGGGGTTATAAAGTAGATTTAGATTGGAGAGAGAAACAAATAAAATTGTATTGTTTAATGTATATGAGTGTGTTGCAAGTGGAAGAATGGGTTCCACATGGTGGACCACCACAATTAAAGAAATAATATAAGATTTCCTTTATATCCTTTGTTCAAATGTGCATCTGAGTTTGGCTGGTTTGATCTTGGTTTGGTATAGCAAATCTACTTGATCTTCATCATAATCATTCGAAGATCACCAATCACATTTGTATTTTGTCATAGGAAAGTTGAATAGTGGGCCAAAATGTGCTTTCAGGATGAGTTTGAAAAAAATTGGGATAAGTAGAGGAATTTTTAGTTTGTATGCCTTTGTGTATCATACCGAATACATTATACTACTCTAACCGTTTTTTTAAAATCAGTATGGAATATCTAAAAGCGGAGGAGTATCTATCAAAGACCGATTACATTTTAGTAATATTATACCCAAAACTTATTATTAAATAAGTTATGTTTTAGATTTTACAATTATTTTTATAAACCCGGTGCAATTGGCATCGGCGCAATCTAGTAAAAGAAAGAAAAAAATTAAAATAGAGTTTGAATATGAAAATTCGCCATGTGACGAAATGAAGAAGAGAGTGCATGAGAGTGTGACAAATGTCGCTTTAAAACTCTCTTTTATATACTAAGTATAGATATAGACATCCTATTAACAATGATGTATCATCTAATAAAAAACAGAAGAACTACCATTAATAAAATCTTCAATTACACACAACACAAATCTAAACTAATCTATTATAACATAACTTATTATACTAAAAAGATAATGTTGATGCAATGATACACCATCTTATCTATTGTCAACACATTCGCACGGATGAAAATAAGCCAATAGCTCATTAATTTTTATAAAATACTTAAATTTAAGAATAAAAAAATCATATTAAAAAAATTAAATAAATTAAAATGTATATTTAAATTAAATTATTACAAAATAATCTATGAATTTCACGTAACCAAACAGATAAGATAATAATAAACAATTAAATACAAAATACTATCTACATTTCAGGTAACAAATAAAACCCCTATCAAAATAGGACAAATACTTAAACGATTGTGATAATAATGAACTTTTTATATCTACATTTCACGTAACAAATAAACACCTATAAAAAAACTAAACGTTTAATAATATTAAACTTTTTAAAATTTAAATTTAAAATCGATATATATATATATATATATATATTATATATATATATATATAAATATATATATATAATATATATATATATAGGCATTTACTATTGGCATGGAATAAAACTTAGGATAATGATTATATATTAGTGAAGTCAAAATTAGAAGCGATTGGAGAAAGAGATGTGAAAGGGGAAAAGTAGGAAAAGTAAGGAAAAGTAGTTAAAAAAGCAAACATAGATTGGAGAAGAGATCTAGTGTACCAAAATGGAACATTAAAGCACAATGCACAAAAACATTTAAAACATCGGAGGAGTATGATAGGAAACCCTAAATAAGCTAATCGAATATCAACGGTAAACAAACTAAACATGATAATTGCACTTCACGCGGATCTGCATACAAAAATCAAATAAAAACTACTCCCTCCGTTCCACGAAGTTCCTGCCAACCTTTCCTCATTTGGACGTCCGTAAGATTCCTGCCCACTTCCACTTTATTTCCATAAAAGGAAAAATCTTATATTATTTCTTTAATGTGGTGGTCCACCATGTGGAACCCATTTCTTCCACTTGCAACACACTCATATACATTAAAACAATACAATTTTATTTGTTTCTCTCTTCCAATCTAAATCTTACTTATTTACCCCACTTCCCTTATTATATTAGATTTCCAAGTTGCCCCAAATAGGTATGGCATGAACTTCAGGAACGGAGGGAGTAATCCGTATTAAAATCAAACTCTACATTACTTACCAAAATAACATTGAAAAAAATTGAAATAAAAAAACCTTCTAAAAACAAAAAACATAGCGTTCATTTGAAGTTGATCAAGATAAAAAATTAAATGAAATTAACTTTTAAAGTAAAAGATAACAAGATAAACCTCCTAGAAAATCGAAATTCATGGTAACAAATGCATATCATTTCTTTCTATCGATCTATATAAAACAACATAAACACCTGCAATACTCTATATTTTACATGGCTTTTCAATTGTGTGTTTTACCATTCAATCTAAATACACTACTAAAGGGAAAATACATTTATGGAGCAATTCAGCTATCGTAGATTAAATAAGTTTTTATCCAACTTTTTTTTAATTCAAATTTTAAATTAAAATTAATCACTGTGACTTAATTAAGAAAATATAAATTAGTTTAAAACTCTTTATAATTTTTTGTGGAAGTACCAAGAGTATTAGGTTGTTTTGTGACAAAAGTACCCCAAATAGAACAATTTATGGGAAGTACTAAGAATAAATTTAGTTTTGGTAATCGGTATTAGATTATTATTATCGGCCAAAAATTCAGAAAAACCGACGTGTTTTTTTTACGAGAATCCGACGTTGATCATTTCAGTGTATTGCACAAGCTCTTCTACTATGCGATAGTTATTTTCAACCCTAATTAAATCTTCAACGGTGAAAAGTTTTTTCTTTCCCTCTTTATAAACTCTTCCTCCTCCCTTATGTTAATCTTCTCATTTCTTATCCAATTCAATCATTTTTTTTCAAGGCTACATTCAACATTGTTCGTTTCTAAGGTAAGTGTTTCTTTTATTAATTGATTTAGCATTAATAAAGGTCACAAATTTTAGTTCTTCATGGTTTTGATTTAGTTGCACAAGCAAAAAAAAAAAAAAAAAAAAAACTAAGTTTTTATAAATCAAACAATGTTATTTTACATGATTACACGACATCAAACCAATTGTAGGCAATAAACAATGGAAAGAAGGTTAAACTAGCTAAACCTACCTAATGTAGTAAAAACAGCAAAGTCCAAGTTTCAACTAAGATAAAAAGGTTAGCAAATTACCTTTTACATGAGTTGAGAACAGAAGCAAAATTGCACCTAGAATCTTGTTTTAACTAAGCTTGGACCAAGAGATATTGACTGGAGGGAAGAGTAGCGGTGTTGGAGGAGAGAGAGATTTGGTAAGAGATGAATTGGTGAAATGAAGAGAATTCGCAAGTGATTAGGGATAATCAAGGAGATTGCATTACATGCGCGAAATTGGTAAGAAAACAAGGACAAGTAAGCACTAGTGGAAAAATTGCTATAAGTAACCCCTTATTTGTAAACCATCATGCTCTTGCTGGTTACCTATTACTTTTTGAACCAACATTCAAAGTTGGTTACATATATGTATTATTGTAACATCACATTAATGTTGCGTTACAAAATAAAATTTAAAGTAAACTATCAAAAAGATTATGAGTTACAAATAATCATTTTATGATATTGAAACCAATATTATCATTATATGAACCAATATTACTTTTGTTGGTTACCTATGGAATTAGTCAATTAGGGCTCAAAAGCATATTATTACACTTTAATTTTTAATTTTCATTTTAATTTATGAAATTAGCAAACTCACCTCCCTCTTTCACATCCACGCGTGACCTATTAATTCCTCCATTTCACGCATGACCTATTTCTCCGAATCCATTCACGTATTCATCATCAACCCCATTGCATCATCAAAATCATCAAAATTAACTGGCTCACACCCATCATCTCTTCAGAAATCAAATCAATTAAAAATACTCGTACTTCGTACAACTGAACGCTCATCACTCGACATATTCAAACAACCCTGACTCGAATTTTACTAACACAAAACCCCACCCCAACCGGCGCACTGCCCCTTTTTCACTCGCCACGCCAGCCTCATTCGTCAATTCTCCACCGCCGTCGTCACCGTCCCACTCGCACCGCTGCTGCTTTGTCGGGAGCCGCTACTCTTTGTGGCCTTAATTCAATTGAATCAATTCAAAGCTAAAACAGAGGTAAAAAATACTCTTTGAATACTCTAATAATTCTCCCCTTCGTGGCTTTAATTCTTGAAATGTTGTTAATTTAGTGATTCATTAGAGTAGAAATAAATTCGTAGGGGCTTTTTTTTAGTGCAAAATTAACTTTTGAATCCCATGTTATGTGCAATGTAAATGTTGCGTCATTACTTTGAACTATCAAAATTGAGGCCAAGAAAAGGAAGCTCATTTGCCTTAAAAATTAGAAGCAACCCAACCATTGTTAGTATACAAATAAACTAAATTAACTTTATGGCTGTACTGTCATGTGGTGCTTCTGGTTGGCCTTTTACTATGCTGCACTGTGTTTTTAGCTTCAACTCCTTCAAGTCCTTCATGAAGTTTCAGGGTCGAAAAAGTAGAGAATTTAGGCACAAAATTATCCAAATCGGAAGCTGTATGCTAGGAGTTATGCCTCTTGCAATATTGTTGGTTTTGTATACGATTGCTTTTGTTTGCATTTTTGGTTTGTTTGTATAATAAGTTTAAGTGTATTACCAAATAACAATAATGGAGCAATTATTTGCTAGTCCCATTTTATAGTTATACTAGATGAGTGATAGTAATCCTTAATAATGTCATTATTTGTTGACAATTATCAATGGGCTGAATTATTTTTGGCATTATTTGTTTAGAAGAGTTAAAATTATGAATATAAAATTTTTCAATTAATCTATGATGATAATTTATTGTAACACTTGAGTTGAATTACTGTTGTTTGCTGCTTTGTAAGTATTGATTTTATTACAAGTCTTAATTTGTGTTTGTACTCATCCGTCGAAGCCCTCCCTGGCTAGCCCGCTGCTTTACCCTCGACGTTGTGTAGCTGTGACTGCGTTGCTGGTTTCGTCCCTTCGTGAGTGCTTAATCCCTTAATTACTCATATTGGTCTTTAAACAAATTTTTAGGTTTTAAATTTAGTTTAATTGAAGAAGTTTATTGCTTGAATGAACTCAATTATTGTATTTATTTTGAATCTGAAATTATATATTCACTCAAAATTCTTTATTTATCTTGAATGTGTTTATTTGATATTAAGAATTTTATCTGTTATTGAGAAAGAACTTCAATATGGGATTTACTTTGTATATATTTCCCTTTCTTCTAATAGAGAAAGGTGTTTAGTTAAATGGTGTTTATATAATTAAAAATATTGTGGAATCTAACGTGCTTAGTTTTTTAATTCCTAAATAAAAAAAGTATCTTATTTTGTTAAATTTCTATTGTAGCTTATAAATTTCTAAAATATGTTGCTAGATTAAAAATATCAGAGATTCATCTTGAGAAAGTTAAATTAGAAAATGTTGATCTATTCACTATTTTGTTTAGGCATGACTAGTATAGGTTGAAGTTATTTTTTCTTAAGACCTTCATTTTTTTAGTGTTTGAGTTTTTAAGACTAGTATCAGTATAGATTGTTTATCATTATTTATCTATTGGCATTTTTCATTGGTTAGGTTGTCGTAAGAAAAAAGATGTGCTTACAATGTCGAGAAATGACGGAGGTTCGTGAACAATGCGCCGAAGTTCTCAGAACAGAGTATTCTTGTTTGCCTAGTAGCTAGATAGTTGATCGTGTTTAATATAGTCTAACATGAATGGGATATTGGTATAGTTTCTGTTAGTTGCAATGTGTATTTTGGATGATTTTTTAGTTATTTGTGAAACTTGAACTTGTAGCTGAACATTTTGGATGTTTATCGATATGACATCGATGTTTTATGTATGAAATTGGCGGGTATTAAATACAAAGTTTATATGAAACAGGTTTATATTTTGGGAATTGTTTAATTTTTGTCGAAAATGGCTGCTGAAATATATATATGGGCATATATTATATATATATATATTAGTATATATAATAGACACACATTTGTAACCATTTCATATTGTTATATGGTTACAAATGGGCAACTCTTATTTGTAACCATCAAAATTGTATGTTAGTTTACAAATAAATGCTACTTTACCGGTAACATCAAATGATGTGTTAGTTACCTATTAATGTTTTAGTAACCAACAAAAACCAATAGTCAAAGTAAAAAGGGATATTGAACCATCAATTAAAAAAGTGGTTACCAAACACGTCATTGGTAACCATCATATTGTTGGATACCAATAATAAATGACTTTAGTAACATGCCACAGAGGTAACCATCGATGGTTGGTTTACCTAAAGCCAAAAATGATGGTTACCTATGGCAGCAGTAGTAATCCGTACCATTTAACAAAAACCTTTAAATTAGGAAATTTGTCAAAAACCCCCCTTAAATGTTTCACTCGTTTTGTCAGAAACCCCATTGTTTTTTTCAAATTTTACTAACCCCCAAACGTTTGCATCGTTTTTAATATGCACCCCCATTTGTCAATTTCCGTTGTTTTTTTAACGAAGAGGGGCCCATCTGTACTGAATAACAACTCATCGACCTCTCTCAATTCCTCAACTGTCATTTGCCATTTTTTAAAATTAAGAATTGAATAATCTCACGATTGAAGCAAAGAATTAAGAGATTTCCACATGAAACTTGCATTTTGCTTCACAATCATTCAAGGTAAGCTTTCACTTTCGTTTCTAGGGCGTTTTTCTTGAATTTTTGGGATTGTTGGTGTATTTGATTAAGATTCCTAATTGCAAAATGCGAATTCGAATTTTATAAAGGAATGACAATTCTTTTCTTACTTTTTTCAAATCTCCTCTTTAAAAACATTCATCTTCAGCATTGTTTCCCTCCGCAAATTAAGAAATCACAATTAATGGTGTCTTAGTTGAGGAGTGATCTCAATTACAGTACTTGAAAAAGGTTTAACAACCAAAAAAAACCCATAAAAAGGATATGGATTTTGGTGCTAGAACTTCAAGATGGTCGTATCGTGCGTGGGGGAGTACAAGATTGGGCTAAATCAAAGTCAGGCCAGCAGTTTGGAAGTCTCAATCTCCTTCCTTGACCTTCATTATGCTCTTACCATTTGTCTAACATTGTTGTAGATTTCACGAGAGAGTGTGAAAGGAAAAAGGAAAAAAAGGAAGATGATGAGAGCATGAGGACGATTTCACTACTACAAAAATGCTTCAAGAGACCGGTTGAAACCCCCAAAGAGACCTCCAAACAACGTCATAATACCTAGGAGGTTCTCTTTGGGTAAGAGACCGTTTATTTGGGCGTCTCTTTAAGTTAACATAAGAGGAACTGGTATGTCCTAATTAAACTGGTTTCTTTGGCTTCGATATAAGAGCGCTTCTGATAAAGCACCGGTCTCTTAAGTTGGACAAAGAGACCGGTTGTTTGTCAGGCCCCGGGTCTCTTATTTGTTTTTTTTATTTAAAAAAATACATCGAATGTGAGGAATCCCCACATCTCGTGTACTTCGTACTTTTTTTTAAAATGAAAATAACCAAAAATAAATACTGTGTACAAATTATTAAATTCAATACACTCCAATCAGTATGAAGAATATTTAAATTACAAAACCAATATAAATACAAATTATTAAAATTTAAAATACATAAAACAATGCTATCGGCTATGATATGCTGCAACAAAAAGAAATATCCAAGATTTAAAATCCCAAAATCTAAGATATAACACTTTTTCGCATTTCCTCACCAGGACACCTTCTTAAAAATCTACTCACCGCATAAAGGAGTATTAGATTGAACACAAGGTTTTTATTTCCTGCTGTATCAAATCACAAAATAAGATAGGGTATCAAAATTTTTGTAGAGATTAAACCCATAAAATCGAAAAAACAACAAAGAAATAAAACAAAGAAAACTGAAAAATTAAATAAGAACTCAAACAATCGAAAGCAACAAAGAAACGAAACAACAAAATTGAAAATAAAAATAAAAACAAAACAATCGAAAAATGAAAAAAATAATAAAACAGAAATAATGAAGTTCATTCTAGCAACCCAAAAACAACCAAATTCAACCACTAACCAAAACGTTCTAACCAACTTCATATCTATCAAATTCAACACTAATCAATCTAGCAGATCTAAAGAAACTTACCAAATTATCAGAAAAGGAAATCAAAAAAATATAAAGAAAACCCAAATGAATAAAAAGTCGGGAAAAAACGAAATGAAATCAGAAATCAAAGAAAAAATCTGAGAAATCAGAAAAAATTTTAACAAAATATAAATCAAAAATCAAAACAGCTCAGAAATCAATCTACCCGAATTTCTTTCAGAAAACAAAGAAATCAAAGCAAAAATGAAAGACCATGAATAACAAAAATAATCGTAACAGCAAAACGAAAGAGTGAAAAATTAAGGATTGACAAAAAAATAAAAATCAAAAACCCAATCTATAAACGTTAGTTCTTTACAAATGAAGACTTAAACTTAAAAATGAAGAAACCCAACCAGAAAAATCAAAAATCAGATACAAAAAACCAAAAAACGAAAACGAAAAATCAAACAACGAAGTCAAAAACGAAAAAATCGAATTACGAAAAAGGCAAAACAAAGATGAAATTAAAAGTCGGGGAAAATAAAAAATCCCCCTAAGGATAAAGTCTTCAATAAAAATCAACAAAAATGGAAATGTAGAGAAAAAAATAAATTCTACACAACATCCCAAGCCGAAACTAATCTAGAGAAAAATCTGAAATCGAAAATTTCCGGACAATCTTCGGAAAAAAAATATGCCCGAAAAATTTACCATGAGTAGAGAATTGAATTCACATCTCAAAAATAATACGATGGGACCTAATGACC
>SNQN01000220.1:92245-103427 GCA_008642245.1 Bassia scoparia | reverse complement strand
TTAAAAAAAGGCCAAGAGACGCACAATAACGGTCTCTAGCCACAGGGCTCTTAGGGTAAGAGACGGTTAATTTTTTGCGGTCTTCATACTGAATCAAAGAGACCGGTGCTTAGAATAACCGGTCTCTTATATAGTAAGGAAAGAGACCGGAATCTAACGTTGGCAACCGGTCTCCTATATGGTGTAATATGATATTTTTTTAACATCAAAGAGACCGGTTTTGAATGACAACGGTTCTTTGATTATTTTATTAATTAAAAAAAAGTAAGCAGGTGGGAGGTCCCACCTACTTATTTCACAGCAAGAAAGCAGCAAACTTAGGCTTAGAAGTTTCAAACAAAATTATAATTAAAAATAATACAATAACATCACAATATTAGAACTATATTAGAACTAGCAAATTACATTAGAAGTTACCACAAAAAACATCACAAATTAACAAAGTTATAATCTAAAAATAAAAAAAAAATCAATGCCCGACTGATTTCTTCTTCTCCTCAGCTCCTTCCTGTAAAATAAATAAAATAAAATAGAAGAAACCAAAAAAAATCGTAAAAAAAAAGCATGAACCTAAAACTAAAATCATCAGAAAATCGTCAAAACTAACTAAATAAAACTAAAATCAAAACAACGAAAAAAATCATTCGTTAAAATCCCCAGAAATTCATCAAAAAAATCGTCAAAACTAAATAAATAAAACGAAAATCTTACAAAACAGAGAAAACCACAGATCTGAAAGAAGATCAGATTAGAAAAACAAAACTAAAATCAAAACCACATTTTTAAAAAATAAGAACAAGCCAGAAATGAAAAAATACGAAATGACTTGCTAAAATAAAACCCACATTTGTTAAAAAATGTCACAAAACCCAGAAATCAAAAAAATAAATCTATAAAATCATCCAAAAAAAAAAATCAAATAAAAAATATTAGAAACGAATACCAAAAACTTGAAAACGAAATCGAGTTGAATGAAGAAAACCCAGATCATCCACCTTAATGCGGCGTTGCGAGGGGCGAAGAAGATATAGATGAACCCAGATCTATAATAACCCAAAATCAAGCACAAATAGATGAAAACGCATCAAAAACAAAAAAAAAATTGAAAACGAAATCGAAATAAATAACAACAAAGTCGAAAGAAAAAAACAAAATCGAAAACGCATACCAACAAAATTGAAAAAAAAAAAATTCGAAAATGAAATCGACAACAAAAAAAACCAAGAAGAACGAAATCGAAAAAAACAAGAATGAACGAAATCGAAAAAAGGCGAAAACAAAGAAAACAAAATCGAAAAAAAAAAATCGAAAACGAACGAAAAAACAAAATCGAAAACAACATAAGAAAAGCCCAGAAAATACATGATGAACAATGATGACGATGAAAGAACGACGAGAGAGGATAGATCGAGGAGAGAGGCTGAACGACGAGAGAGGCTGACGACGAGAGAGGAATAGGAAGGGTAGAAGTGAGATAGATAGAAGGGTAAGAGAGGAGATAGGGTAGAGAGAGATAGAAGGGTAGAGGAGAGAGAAGATAAATGACGTAGGGAGATAGAAGTTGTAGAGGAGATAAGAAGGGCAGCGGATAATTAGCGGATGTATAATGGCCTGGGCCCACGATTGTTCTACGATTGTTATACAACTATAAAATAAAAGAAATTCTTATAAATATAAGCTTAGAGACCGGTTTTCAAAAGATGCGGTCTTTAGGTTGATTTAAGAGAACGTTTTTTGTGACCGGTCTCTAGATGGATTATGAGACGGTTTTTGTGAAATATCCGTCTCTTAACTTAAGAGACCGGTTTTTCATACATAACCGGTTCTAAACTGGTGCTAATCCAATTTTGTAGAGTGATTAATTCTTTGAAAAGTAAAAGAGTGTCCCTTATTATCCTATGTGTGTTAATGTTATGAGCAAATTTCCTTTAATTGATCATCAAGTGCTAGAAGTATAACAATAGGAAATATATAATTGTCATATACGAGCAACTCATTATTATCATCTTTTAGTGTATTAGTTTATTACCCATTATCTAAACATTACCCTATATCAATTTATTTACATATTTATCATACATTAGATCTATATTCATAATTCCCTTCAAAAAATAAAATAAAATATGTCTATCTCATATACTCAACAAATTAATTTATAACATAGTATGTGCTAAAATAATTAATAAAGTGTATACATCTCTAATTATTTATTTGGTTTATTTTAGTTTTATTTTCAATAAATTTATGTTTTAGTTTGTTGTTCAGTTAATCGCAGTTCAGTTTTAGTCTATTTCAGTTTAGTTTATACGTATTTAGGTTCAGTTAATTTTGTTTCATTAAGTTCAGCTTTCAGTTGATTACGGTTCAGTTAAGTTCAGTTCAGTTAATCTCAGTTCAGTTAAGTTCAGTTTCAGTTAAGTTAAGTTCCAGTTAATTTCAGTTCAGTTTTCAAACATTTATTTCAGTTTCAGTTGTTCAGTTCAGTTACAGTTCAGTTTTTCAATTTCATATTACAGTTTCCATTCAGTTCCAGTTTGACTCAGCTCAGTTAAGTTCAGGTTACAGTTCATTTCAGTTCAGTTAATCAGTTAAAAATCAGTTATTCATTCAAATTCAATAATCAACTTATAACCAATTGACAGCCTTAGTGCTCCTTCGGCTGGTTAGTTAAATTAGAAGCTTTCCAAGTATTTTTAAGAAATTCTCTTCATTCTTGAATTTCTTTTTTTCTAAATTAATATTAATTTCTATTTAGTGATGATCACTCTATAGATTTGAACATTGACATTTGTAATTTATTTTATTATTTTTTTTGACAGAAGTGTTTGCAAATTTAAAATAAATCATGGTTTTATTAAAAAAAGGTTAAGAAGTTAGTTTTATTTAAATTCTACTTTAATTTATTAACAAATTTTGCCCATTCTCTTCATTTGATAGAGTATATGGAAGAAATTTTTTTTATATTCATTTGATTTTTGCACAAAAAAACCAAAAGGTGAGATCTAGTTTTGAATAGTCTTAATAGAGTAGAAAAAATCCATTTTTATAATTTTTACTAGTAAAACTAAGTCTTAATGATTAGCTTAACATGTGTAATAGTAAAAAAAAATCTCAGTTGTCAAGTGTCATCTCTAAAAACTTATTTTTGTAAATAATACAAAAAAAAATTAGATATAACAATACATTTAATTTATATACATTTTTACAAAATTACTTTAAGACAACCTTTCAACTTCTGTCAATGCTCATCTTTTCCATCAATTTTTATTAAAAAAAATTAAACTTACGTAGAAACTAATAATTTTTTGTGGACAATCTAATAAATTTTATTGTTAATAACTGCAAATAATAAAATTAACTAGGGAATTTCTGTGGTTTGAACGGGTCATGGCTAGCTTAAATTACGTTCACCTTTCTAATTTGGGCAATTTCCTCTCTGTCAAACATAATTGAATGGGCCCCATTTGGATTTTCTCCCTGTTCCACTTTCTACCCTTAAATGAGAGCCGCAATAAAGAAAAAAGTACTACTAATAAAAAATGAATGAAAATACTATTTCCTTCATACAATTTTGCAAGAATTGTACTACATGCATGATGAGAATAGACATTTAAAGATTTTAAATCTTAAACTATGTATCTTGAAAATTATAAAACTAGATCAATAATGACTATATATTTTTTTAAGTATAAAGTCAGAAATCATTGTCAAACGAAAATAGAAATAGTATCAAAAGTACAATTGTTACATTTATTTTTAGTATAGAGATTTATTAGAAGGAGTTGATCGACTGAAAAATTCTAATAATAAATATAATATATATATAATATATTATTAGGTGCAATAATGTTTTATAGCCTAAGAATATAAAAAAATAACACCAATATTTGAAGAAAATGTCATCAACTACCCAAATTTTTTTTCACTTTTTAAACAACACCCGTGTTGTTTTTTATTAAAAACAACTATTCGATTTTTACGTTTTGTTTGCGAATAATTACTCCACTTTCCGATTTTTCCAAACTTGCGGAGGGCAATAATATTAGGAAGATTCAATCACGCGATTCTTGAGCCTATTTCATTGTATTATTCGAGATCAACAACTTTTATATTTACCATGTCCAAAAATGGATGTATAGCTGAGAAAAAGGCCAAAATAAGCGTGATGTGCTTTTTTGTGGTTGAGTTGTTTTGGTGCTGTTGAGTGGTTTCGGGAAAGGTGAGAAACAACAAAGTAGGGTGGTTTTGCAATTGAGATGCTGCTTTGGGGGATTTGTAGTGGTTATATGGTGCGTGGGAATGAGCAAAACCAAAAGTAGGTAGTGATTCCGCATAAAAATTTGAAAATTAGGTAGTTGTTTTAAAATAAATAACAATTCAGGTAGTTGTTTTTTAAAAGTGACAAAATAAATGGATAGTTATTGACAATTTTTCCTATTGAGAAAGGATGTACAACGCATCTATCATCCTATTATTCTATATTATCCCACTAAAGTGCTATAATGTAAATTTGTTTAAGAAATTAAATACCACATACCTCAAAGGTCTATAAAAGAATTAAATTAGAGTATTATACTTAACGTACCTCAGCTCAGAGTTATTATTACTGTAATATATACTTTACTTAAGCTTGATGGCTTTTAAAAAACCAGCAATTTCCATCTCTACTATGGTTTGCCGTATGTAAGTGTGTTTACGACTGTGGCAAACGCCAACCTATGGTCGCCTCTCGACCAGCGAATTTGTAATAAAAGAGAGGCATGAGCCATTGGATGGCTAGACACGGACGCATCTATAAGGATCTAATAAGAGAAAGAGAAAGCGTTACAAATTTTAAACATAATGTTGAGTTATTGATAAGTCAATGATGATGCATGCCCGGTAAGTCGTTAAATTAGGTGTAAATGCTTTTGCTGATTTAACCACACAGAGGTTGTAGCTACTCACACGGGTATAAGAAGCAATCCGCTCTAAATCCATGACCGAATTCGTCACCACCAAATCGGACTAACCGGTTTACGTATGAAGGCCTCAATAGCGACATGTCCCGAGTCAATTGATTGGAGAGAAAGAGGAGCCGTGAACGGTGAAAGAAACCAAGGCAATGGGTAAGAATCATATTGTAATAGTGGACATGTTGTTGTTAGTGTTGTTTTATCGAAATCGAATGCTTGTATAATTCAAAATCAAGTAGCCCAATCTATAATCGGAAACCAAAGCCCTAAACGTAGCTCAATAAGCAGGGGATAAAGGAATTGAATGAAGCGAAAAGGGTGTTGGCAGAAACTGGGATTTTATCATGATCATGTTGTTAAACGAATAGAGGGAGATCGAATATTTGGTCGGAGAAGTTAAAAAGGATAAAATAGAAATGATTTACAGGGGAATGACTAGAAGAGGCTGTCCGATCGTGAGGTGAGAAGGAGAAATATTTGTGGATGATTTAAATGAATAATCACTTTTGGTGATGTTAGTTGACCCACTTTACGATTAAAGCTTTGATAATTGATTGATTGATGTTGCTGTTAATAATGATAGGGTGTTGCTGGCATCTCAACGGTGCGGCAATAGAAGGTATAAATCAAATCAAAACCGAAATTTTGTTTGTCACTGTCAGAGCAACAACTCCTTGAATTGTGCTCAGGATACATATGGTTGTGATGGTGGTGAGTGACTAATGCTTTCCGCGTACGTTGAGCAAAGCCAAGGCCTACTTACAGATGAAGAGTCTCAATACAAAGATATTCAGATGCATGCCAAGTTTACGAGTGGTGTGGTTGGTGGTCCGGTTATATCGCGGTGGCAATAAGCAACACGTAGCATTCCAGTTGGACGAGGATGCCTAATGCAGCGTTTCAGCAGTTTTTGCTGTGGCGGTTGGTATTGGACAACAGGCATTCGAGTTCATACACACAGGGTGTGTCTTGACGGACAGTGTGGCCAACAATAATCATGCCGTTGCATGTCGGGTATGGCACCACCATGAGGACAGTATTGGTTGTTGAAGAAATTCATGGGGAAACTGGGTGATAACGGCATTATGAAGCTTATCAGAGGTCAGAATCACTGTGGGATCACCTTAGATGCTTCTTACCCCTGTAATATGGACAATATCAAATCTATTTTTCAATATAGTATGTTGTTTGTTTGATAAAAACTAATCTATAAACATAGGTTACAAAAAATAGACCGATTAATTACTAAATATAATATCTATAAATAAGATATATTTAAATAAGTATGAGAGATATCAGAATCATATTCGATCTCTATCAACTTGAATATTATGATGGTGTTGATTGCAAGTGCCAATGTTTTTGTCTTTTCAAGGTTTTAAATGTTTGTTGTGATGTGTAAAAGTTGTGTATGGACATAGTGATGCTTTCATATTGCTTGTATTTGTTGTATTTTTCCTGTTGTTATAAAACTTTTATACCAGTCCAATTATATACGTACATACTTGTGAAATATACATATGTTCTTTAAAGATCTTATTTATTTAATATTTTGTGTTTTAAGTTAGTTTAACCATTTGGTATGTGCATTGGATTTATATACAGATCATGAAAATAAGACACTTCTGAGCCATCATGAAAATAAGATTAAGACATATACTTCTAATATTATCTCCAATAACATTCTAGCTTCTGAATAACCAATCTGAATTACTAGTCTACTCAATTTAATCTAACTCTTGATTGTCTTTAGGAATAGTAATTTTTTGCACATTGTCATTCATTTTTTTTGGTCTATGCAATTTAATTGGTTTTAATTATTTTGGCGAACATTTATTTCTCTAAAAATCTCCACTTTTTACACCTTTTCGTAAAAAAAGCTATACAGGGCCTATTTGTGACTCAAAGTTGGATTGACCACTTAATAGATTTTTTTGGCAAAAAATGCAAATATGGGTAAAATTTTAACGATTCAAACAACGTTTACGAAATTATCTATTAAAAACCAAAGTGGTAATTGTAAAGTAGAATGTTTGTGTGTCATAATGTACCCAAATCCTTGTCTTTATTAGGTAAATATGTTATTTGCTTCTATAAAATGTACAGCATCTTTATAAGGACATTTTCCAATTTCTTTTAAAATTAGTTAAATCTTGTAATAATCATCTCTGTACTATAGTAGCTTCGAGGTTTTTAAGAAGTACCAAGAACATTATATCATCGTCTCATAATACGCATATTATTCAGAATTTTTTCTGAATATTGCAAATTAGTTGATAATTCCCATTACTTCGGATCTTTAAATATTCTCTACATATTGTCACGTAAGTTCGGTACTGATTATTTTTTTTTTAAAAAATAGCTAATTCGCTATCACCGTAGCGAAGTTATAAGTAATTCTCTATAGTGATAGCGAAGTTAAAGTAGTGAAAAACAGAGCAAACATTGCCTCCACGCATTGAAGCATCCCAAAAAATTCTGTCATTGTTTCATCGATCGTCATCTGCCATCATCATCATCGCCATTTTTCAATTGAGCAATATCATGCATCGATAGGCAGCCGTAGTCACGTCGACGGAAAGCAGCAATAGTTACTTACTACGGATCGAAAGCAGCCGCAACAACGCCGACGAGGTTGTTGTCCACTTGATAAGGTAAATCGTTGATGATACATCTATTGATCTTGGTTTAACTTATGCCATCAAGGTTGTTAATTTGCTGGTTTGTCCTGTAATTGATGGTAAACTCGTTTTTTTAACAGATGAACTTCGCTAATCACTACTAGCGGAATTGTAATTATAGTTCGCTATCGGTGATAGCTAATTGTCTATTTCTAAAAAAAATAAATCATTACAACTTACGTGGACGAACATCGGAATTAGTTTTGATATCAAAGAGATTCGGAATTACAAAATCTTTTAGCAATAGTCTATGGAAATCTCTAATATTCACACCTTGAATCATAGGATCCACTAGCATTATAAGCACGCGATGCGTGCGTGGATCATTTTAACTTTATTAACATTTATAATGAAGAAATAAAACTTAATGCCATAAAAAGAGTTTTTAATGATTTCAAATTTTTGAATGTTTTTTCTTTTTATTAAATTATAGACCACAGAGTTTTAAATCTAGGTATGGTTTAATCAACTGCTTACTTACACTAACAACGAATAGTAATAATAATATTATATGAGGAATTAATGTATGTCGATAAGAATCTTTTTAGCTATTTAATACAATTTTTTTAAAATAAATTTTTAATATTAAGTGATTCCATGGGAAATAATTAGTCAGTGTTAAAAAGTAATTAATAAATTTTTATTGAATTAATAATCATACTAATTAATTAAATTTTCATTTTCTATTATGGAATAAATTGTCAATGTAATTAATTTTAATTAATTTATTAATTTTTTATTACTATTGAATTATTAAAAAATAAAGAGATTTATATTTTTAAGTAAGGGCATTTAAGACTTTTACATCATTAAGGGTAATGTCAGTCTTTTAGAGGGGGGAACTATCTTCCTCCCCCTTCCCTTATATAATAGAGAATCTTTCAATTTTTCAAGTTAAAGTTTCCAATGTATTTAAAAAGGAAAAATTGATTCTAATATCACTACTTTTTAATCATCCGTCGTAATAATTCCTATTCAAATATTCTCATAGTACCAAACTTGTAGCTCCATCATTTCATAATGATCTCAAGTTAGAAAAATAACTTGTAAAAATAGGTATAATTGATGATTAACGTGCTTAATCGTGATTGCAGTGGTACGTAGTTGATTGTGTTTGGTGTGGTGTTAATCATCCATTTTTTACCTAATTTTTGCTCGTTACTTCTAACATGGGATATTATGAAAGATGGGGTTACAAGTTGGGATTATAATACGAACATTGAAAGGGATTATAATGAACGGACGATCAAAAGTACGGATGTTAAAATACAATTTTCCTTTTTAGAATGCATACGCAGAAATGTTAAATGTTTTTTTTTATTGTACCCATCAGTACTTAAAAAAAAAACAGTCAACTTATAATGGGACATGGACATTTTTTTTTTTTTCCTATATATGAAAATATTGTTTGGGGTAAATGAGGCGCAAGGGCACGTACTATACTATAAGTATTTTTTTTCAGAGGTATTGTATGCATCAGATGGACAATAAATTTTATTGTGCATCAACCATATAAGTGACTCGTATTAATCAATATACTGACCTTTATAACTCCGTATAGTGACTCATTTCACTTTACATCAATATAGTGATAAAATAAGAGCATAATTGATAAAAAAAGAGTTAACTATAATTAACCAAAAGGGTCACTATAATCTGATGTACAGAATTTTTTGTGCATCCCGATGTTAATACTTGTCCATTTTTTTTTTTTTTGTGATTACTATACCTATAAGTATATGTGCATGGCTGCATGCATTTTATATAATAAAAAATTTACAATAACATTCATTTATGCAAGACCAATATATTATTAATCACTCAATGTAACCAATTAATTGTCATACATTGGGGTACATCAACGAAATCAGTTAATAAGCAATCAGTTAATCTCAGTTCAGTTAAGTTCAGTTTCAGTTAAGTTAAGTTCAGTTAATTTCAGTTTCAGTTTTCAAACATTTAATTTCAGTTTCAGTTTGTTCAGTTCAGTTACAGTTCAGTTTCAATTTCATATTATCAGTTCCATTCAGTTCCAGTTTGACTCAGCTCAGTTAAGTTCAGTTACAGTTCATTTCAGTTCAGTTAATTCAGTTAAAAATGCAGTTTATTCAGTTCAATTCAATAATCAACTTCATAACCAAATTGACAGCCTTAGTTAGCATCCTTTCGGCTGGTTAAAGTTATAATTAGAGAGCTTTCCAAGTATTTTTTAAGAAAATTTCTTCTTCATTCTATAGAATTTCTTTTTTTCTAAATTAATATTAATTTCTATTTAGTGATGATCACTCTATAGATTTTGAAATTGACATTTGTAATTTTATTTTATTTTATTTTTTTGACGAGAAGTGGTTTGCAAATTTAAAAAAAATCATGGTTTTATTAAAAAAAGGTTAAGAAGTTAGTTTTATTTAATTACTACTTTAATTTATTATATCAAATTTTGCCCATCTCTTCATTTGATAGAGTATATGGATAGAAATTTTTTATATTCATTTGATTTTTTGCACAAAAAACCAAAAGGTTTAATAATCCCTTCGTTCCACTAATTAAATTCCTACCATAAGGAAAATTGTAACTATTCATAAATTGTGAGAATTTCTAATTTTTTGTCAATATATAAAAGTAGATATAGTCAAGTGGGATCTAATTTGAATAGTCTTAATGAGTAGAATAAAATCCAATTTTTATGATTTTTACTAATGTAAAACTAAAGATATTTAGCATACAAAGTGTGCATTGGCAAACGTGAAAAGTAGAATTGGTAGGAATTTAGTGGAACAAAGAGATTATTATGCATAAATAACACCGACAAATCGTGTTCATATTAGGATCAAAATTTTTTAGGGTTAGCTACCCACGACCCGACGGGTGCCGATCTTCCTTATCTATACTAATATTTAAAAATAAAGTCCTAAATATTAGCTTGACATGTGTAATAGTAAAAAAAAAAATCTTATGTTGTCAAGTGTCATCTCTAAAACCTTTATTTTTTTGTAAATAATAACAATAAAAAAATTAGATATAACAATACATTTAATTTAATTACAAATATATTCAAATTACTTTAAGAATCAACCTTTCAACTTCTGTCAATTGTCTCTTCTTTTCCATCAATTTTTATTTAAAAAAATTAAAACTTACGAAATAGAATACTAATAATTTTTTGTGGACAATACTAATAAATTTTATTGGTTAATAACTGCAAATAATAAAATTAACATAGGGATAATTTCYGTGTCTTGMACGGGTCATAAGGCTAGCTTAAAATTATACGTCACCCTTTCTAATTTTGCCAACTTTTCTCTCTGTCWCTAATTRAATGGRCCCCATTTGATTTTTCTCCCTGCCACTTTTCTACCCTTAAATGAGAGTCCGCAATAAAAGAAAAAAATGTACTACTAATAAAAAATGAATGAAAAATATCTATTTCCTTCATAACAAAATTATTGCAAGAATTGTACTTTACATGCATGATGAGATAGAAATTTAAAGATTTTAATATCTCTAAACTATGTATTTTTGAAAATTATAAACACTAGATCATAA
>SNQN01000220.1:76761-92220 GCA_008642245.1 Bassia scoparia | reverse complement strand
TAGAAGTAAGGCAGACTCGCGTAGTAGGGAGATTGGACTTATCCGCACACATGAGTAGAGGTGCATGAACCATCTAGAAGGACCAACCCTTTCTGCTGATTGAATGAGATTGATAAACTAATTGATAATAGCTTGAAGTAAAAGAAAGAGAATAAGCAGAGAACATCACAGACTAATATATCATCACAATCTGACTCATCACTTTGGGCTAGAGCTGCAGTTTTCTTTCCTTTTTCGAATTGGATCTCATACAACATTTAGATGAAAACCATTGTAGCCTGCTACACTTTTCTTTTGGGTTGACCTTGCTTCTTGTAGTAAACACAAAAGATTGTTGATCTTCTTGCTGAATTTCCTTTGTCTTTATCAGATTGATGTGGTGACCGTAAGGTGGCATCCCTGGTTGCTTATTTTTCCATCATTAGCATCTGTATCTCACGAGGGCATTATCAGAGAGGCTTTGTTGTGTTCTTCTCCTCAAGATCGTCTTATTAGACATGTTGAGGATTGTAGTGGTTTGTTGCATATAACACATTGCCTCTGAGACCTCTTGAAAGCTGATTAGTTTCATCAAGAAGGAAATTTTCTTCTGATCTTCCTGAAGTTGTTGTGAGTCTATGTAGTATCCTGCAAGTAACAAATTACCACAAACATTAAAGCAGGAAGAGGTTGTTGCAGCATCTTGTTCATCCACAATATCTTCATTCTTTATGAAGAATGTAGCAATAGATCATTGCCTGTGCTGTTATCTCACAACCTTTGCCAATGCTATAGACTGGTGCTTGAAGTTTGACCAAACCTTTCCAGTAGATTAATCCTATAGGCATTGCTGAATCAAAATGTTAACCACACTGCGAGCCAATAGTAGGTCTAACCTTCATGAACTGTAATCAGTCTTGTTTACTCGATCCAGCTTATGGAGATCAAGGAGAATCTGATTTAGGTTTAGTTATACTTCACTCAACAACTAATTGTTTTGGCAGAAGAGCTACCATAACAGATTGCTTCCAATCATTGAAATTGGTGCAGAAAAGGGAAGTAGATTAAAAGGAAATTTGTATCCTTGGATGCAATAATATGGTGAATAACATCCAGCTAGGATCAGAATCTGCCATTAGGAGTATATTGTAAAATCAAGAAAAGCAGAGTTAAGAAAGCACAAGTGAAGCAGAAAGAGAACAGGAATTCGAGAACAAAATTAGGAATCAAGGAATTACAATCAAAGAAGATCGACAAAACAACGAGAAATTGAGAAAGTTTCTTGAAGAAAATTGAGATTGCGAAGGAAAAGCAATTGAATCAACAAGAAGAAAACTAATAGGAAGAAATGATTGAATTGAATCAATTGAATGAACGAGAGAGATTTACCGAAATTGAATTTGTTAATGCCAAGACCCCGAAGGAACAGACGTGATCGAAGGAGCGAAGAATCATCGATATGCGACTGCTCTGTATACCATGAACAAAATTCACACTTGATTGTGATCTTCGATGATGTATGATGAAAAGATCAAGTAATTTGCTACCAAAAACCAAGATTCAAACCAGCACAAACTCAAGCAACAGTGAACAACAGGATATACATTTTGAGAGAAAAGAGTAATTTTGTTTGATTTATATTATGTTGAATAATTACAAGAAAGAGGAATACATATATTATAGGAATAGTAGGTGTAAGTCTGAAACAAGCCAGATAATATATCTCTAACTATCTAACTATTTCTGTTTAGAAAGGATGAGTGCATAACAAACATTAGTTAACAAACTAACTATAATCCTAGTATCCTAATGTCTGTCATTAAGCAGAATTAGTATCCTCAACACCTTTCAACACATGATTTTACTCATCCTAATTTGTCGCTTATTCACCCATGCTAATTTTTCATTTTTTTTTTTTTTACTAATTTCTTTCCAATTAACTCAGGTAGTGTCCCTCGTAACTACATAAGAAACAAACCAGTTTTATGTGGATTTTTCTTCATACAAAAGAGAAGAATGCATTAACCATAAATAGGAGAAGAGAGAAGACTGAGGACTGGTTTTTCCCCGGATCATGTAACTCAAAAGGGTTAATTTCTTGATTAAATTTATTTTTATTAAAATGTTCTTATAAATCTTCTGTGATTTTATTTACAAAATATGTGAATCCCAAAAATGAAATTCTGTTTTGGATCTGTGAAATTCCACAAGTTATAATTTTTTTCAAAAGAATGTACAATCTATTATATTACATTTTTTTTTGTTTTCGAATCTAAAATCTGTTTTATTTTTACCTAAAAAAAAGGTAAAAATTTATCTTCTGAATATTTCTGAAGGAAAAAATTTTCACTTTTTTTAGTATGGTAGAATACAAAATCTATTTTACTCAGAGTGGAGTACACAGAAAGTATCCAACTCAAAATATTTGGGAATAAATCTACCAAAATTGCAATTGAATCTTGGGATTAGGTGATTGATATATTCAACTTTTATTTGATGGCTTCTTTTGGACGTGAATTTTTTGTGTTTTGATAGTGGGGTTGTGGGAAAGCTTTTGGGTTAATCCATGAACGTGAAGTGGTGATTTAAGCACTTTTTTTGTGAATTGTTTTTTTGGCAGCGGATTGAATTGATAATGCTTCTTTTTTCTAAATTGCATAGGATTTTAGTGTTGGGGAATTGAGCATTCTCAAAAGGAGTTAAGATAACATTAGGATCCAAACTTTTGGTTTCACCATTTGGGACCTGGAATTTTTATGTGCACTTTTAAGGACGACCTGAAGTGTTTTTCGGGAGTTAACTTAACGTTTAAGCTCTAGTGAATTTCAAAACTAATTTAAAATAAATTAAATTAACCTGAAAAAACTAATTAACTTAATTGACCCATAAAAAATATGTTGGGAAGTATTTATATAACAAGAACACAAAAAAAAACAGAGATTTCATATGATCTCCAAACATTAACACTTTAAGATTAAAATCATGAACTTCAATGTAAGTGAACAAAGTAGATTACACTAACATATTATACTAGCACTTCAATAACTTAAGATTCAATATATCATGAACTTCATTTAAACGTAACTATATGAAAAAAAATTGTTGCAATTTTTCATTTCTTTTTATAAGTTATAACAAGCAAGAACAAATAAAAGATTCAAGTTTTTTTTTATCAAAATATCTTGATAAATAAATTCAATTACGGAGTACATCACAAAGTTATACAGAGCATCAAAACAAACTACTCATAACATGGGAATTTGCAACAAAAAAAATAAAATATTTCGAGATTCAATTAAATAAAACCCTAAAAAAAGCCCAATCAATTTCAAAAATAATATTTAATAAGACTTCGATTGATCAGATTCTAGAAAACACTTTTTGATTGTAAATTCTAGAAACGAGTATGGGTTGAAGAGTATGCGTTGTCTGAAAGAAAGCAGAATGAAAGGGTTTTTGTCGCCAAAACAACTGCTAATAATGGAAGTTACGTAATTCTCTCACTCATTTTTTTAAATTTTAAATTTTTGTTTTTGGGTTTGGGAATTCCTATTAATAATAAATATAAAGCTAGTATTAAATCATGTAAACATAAAAGTCATTAGAAATAAGTCTAGGTAGTAAACGAATGCACAAAAAGTTCTCAAGTCCCAAACAGTGAAAAAACCAAAAGTTATGGATCCTTGATATATATCTTAACTCATTCTCAAAGGGTGTCACTTTTTTTAATCAAATAGATTGTCTACCAAGGCAATTATCTTTCCATCTTCTATGTCCACTATACTACATGTTCAACATCTTTCATCTATCTCCATTTAAACAACACCTTTTTCAATACAAATTTAGTTTCATTTTGTAATTTAACCTCTCATTTTCAATTTTTAAAAATGTATTTTATCAATTACATAAATCCATTTATGTTCCACATAGTCAATGTAAGTTGTGATATTAATGAAAAAATCCACATACATTTTATTTTAATTTTCATGAAAGTATGAGAACATTCATAAAGAATTCAACAAACTTCTAGCTTATTAACTACATCAAATCTCTAGCAGTTAGCATAGGCCTCGTCAATTCGGAATCAACAGTTCATTATGGTTGACCCAAACAGATCAGTTCAATACAAGTTCAGCTCAGGTTCAGTTTAACAACAAATAAGTTCAGTTTAGTTCAGTTGATAACAGTTCCGACCAATTTCCGTTTTGGACGTATGACAAACAATTACATTTAGTACAGTTAATTTTCAATTCGGTTAAACAGAAGTTCAGTTCAGTTCAGGTTGGTTGGCTATCGGTTCAGTTCAATTCAGTTAAGACGTTATTCAATTTCAATCCAGTTCAGTTTGGTTCGTTTTCGTTCAGTCAATCGCTTGAACTAGTCAATTTAGTTCCGTTTGGTTTCTATTTTTTATCGGTTTCGTTCAGTTCAATTCAGTAAGTTGAGATTCAGTCAATTTCAGTTTTTGGATGATATTAGATTGTCAGTACAATTCTATAAACCATAAATTCAGTTCACCAATATCAATTCGAAATTTTCTGGTTGATTTCAATTGAGTTCAATTCAGTTTGGTTTGTTTTATGTGGTTCGATTGAATTCATTGAGTTGGATTGGGATGGTTAGGGTATTGGTTGGTATTTCAAGTTAGCTCAATTTGAACCAAGATCCAAATCAATTTGATATCGATTTGGTTCAGTTCAATTCAGTTATTTGAGATTTAGTTCAATTCAGTTTTGATGTATTGTTTGATACATTCTATTAAAGCATAATTCAAGTTCAACTCAATCAATTGATTGGTTGATATCAATTGAGTTCAATTCCGTTGGTTCTGTTTTACTGTTGTTCGTTCAATTCAGTTGAAGTTGGATTGGGATTGATTCGAGTTTGGTGATAGCGTTTCAAGATAGCCACTTATTGAACCAGATCCAGATCAATTTGTTTATGAGCTATTTTAGTATTAATATTGTTCCAATTTTGGTCTAAAATCGTCGTGTTGGGACTTTATGATGTTGTCAATCATGAATTTATACGATGAGAATTATAAAGTGGAAACCTCACATTAATTCTATGGATGTCGTTAAGTTAGTGAGTCACATGACATCAAATCGACTACAAAATCAATCTAAGTTAATTAGTAATCAAATATGTTACACAATCAACTTCATCTAAGATCAATTAGTAATTACTATATACACATAATATGTTAATATTAGATAATTGATTTTAAACGAGGTTTTCAAAAACAAATCAACATCTATTTGAGTTTAATTGATATGTGATCACGCGTTAACTATTTCCAACTTGATAAACAGATCATAAGAATTAATAAATCTTATTCATTATTGTCTAAGTATTATTAATGTGTAAATAAAACTACTAAATTATTTCATTTGTAGGATTTTCGTTTTCATGTAGGAATTATATCAGATATCAATAACATTATATCACTAAATTAATCAAATTATTATAAGTTGATAATTAGAAATATAATCTTTGCATAAATTTAGAATTAATGAAGAAAGAGTATTACTTTGTAATTAAGGAATATAAATCATTAAATCAACAAAATACTTATATTCTAAAAATTTATTGTTTGTAAAATAAGCAAACAATTTATCTCATTGGTTCACACATCCAACACATGGATTGCCAACTTGGCAAAGAAACTGATTAATTATAACCCTTGGATTTTGAAATCAATTCATCTAAACCAGATGATTTAACAATTTGTATTTTCAACCATTAGATTTACAACTTTACTTAAGCTCAACCCTAGATTTTCATTAAACTCACACTATATAAACCCCTAACCCTAACTCACCTACCTCTTTTCCATTTACACTCCTCTCTTCCTCCTACCATTTCTCTCCTTGTGCTCTATCTCCTTCCCCTCTTTTTACTTTTCTGTTTTCAAAAAAAAAAATTCTTAACTCTATTTTTAAAAATGTTTTTAATGAAAGCTGAAGATTGCAAAACCTTATTTTGAGCGTAAACAAGGCGTCAGACTCACAACCACAGTCGTGCAGAAGATTGCAAGCCTTTATGGGGTTTGTTTTTGAGGTAATTCCTAATTTTTCTTTAAGTTTGTATATTTGTTTAATCCATGTTTTGAAGTTGTTTATCATGTTTTGATTTCTTGTATGTTTGATAATTTGAATGTTAGGCGTTTGCTTTGACAACGTGTTATTGCCTCTGTTTTATGCTGGTAGATTTATGTTAGTTGTTTTATTTATTATATGTTGTTTTAATTTGTTGGATAAGGCCATTGGATCTTTAAGTATCTATTAACGAATGTTTTGCTATCTCTTTTACTAAGATCTCAGTCTTTATTTTCCTGAATTGCTTCTGTTTTCAGTTAACATACTATATTTTTTCATGGTGTCAGTTAACTTTATGACTAAGTTCGCCTGTCAGTTCATTTTTATGGTTGTCAAATGTTTAGAGATTTTTCTTAACTATATGCTCAAATGTGTTTTTAATGTTGTTTCTCTTCATTGACCTGTCCCCATAGTGGTTATTGGACGAGCTACCAACCCATTTTGTATCTCTGGAAGGCAATGTGTCTTGTCCTAATTTATGTGAATATAATGTTGGATTGTTGATATTCAATCGATAGATCCATACGGCCATATAATACTTTGTCTTGTTGAGCTTTTTGAGGTTTCCATTTTTTGTTAGTTAGTGTTTATGGCTTGTTTCTTCTCTTTCCGATTTTACTTTTGAAATAAACCAAAATGAGCCAGTATACAATTTCGTTTAAAAATTTCTTTAGCCTATTTGTAATCAGTGTATTCATTTTTTCAACGACCGTGTTCTTATTTTATTGTTCAGTATGCTATATTTATATGGATTTTCTGATGAGTCTTCTACAAAGCAAAAAGAAGCCTGATCTGGTCTTATAGTGAACTTGTGTAATACTCTCAGCCTGATATCGTTGTGGGTGGCTATCTCTTCTGGTGTCCTGTTTGTATCATTCTTCAGGGCAGAGCATCTTAGATTTGTGATATATTTGTCATTGCAAGCTTGAGCAAAGATGTTATATTTGTAGCACGAATATGTCTAGAGGCCTTATTTAGAATTAGAGCCTCGATAAAAGTTTGGTCTACTTTTTTTCTTGGATCTTTTAACTCTAGTGATGTTAATGAAAATAATATTATTTGTACAAGAGAAATTAAGATCAAAATTGTTGGATTGATGGTTGCCAGAACTTGCAATAACATATTTTTAAAGTTATAAGATGCTTTGTAAAGTTATCGTTTGTACAAGACTAAGTTCAAATTTTGGATTGATAGGATTGCAATAACAATATTTATAAAGTTTATATTCACTACTACAAAAAGCCTAAGAGACCGTTAAAAAAAGGCCAAGAGAACCGCACAATAACCGGTCTCTAGCTCACAGGGCTCTTAGGTAAGAGACCGGTTAATTTTTGCGGGTCTTCATACTGAATCAAAGAGACCGTGCTTAGAATAACCGGTCTCTTATATAGGTAAGGAAAGAGACCGGAATCTAACGTTGGCAACCGGTCTCCTATATGGTTAATATGATATTTTTTACATCAAAGGACCGGTTTTGAATGGACACCGGTTCTTTGATTTTTTATTAATTAAAAAAAAGTAAAGCAAGGTGGGAGTCCCACCTACTTATTTCACAGCAGAATAGCAGCAGAACTTAGCTTAGAAGTTTCAAACAAAATTATTAATTTAAAAATAATAACAATAACATCACAATATTAGAACTATATTAGAACTAGCAAAATTACATTTAGAAGTTACTCACAATAAACATCACAATATTAAGCAAAGTTATAATCTAAAAAAATAAAAAAAAAATCAATGCCCGACTGATTTCTTCTTCTCCTCAAGTCCTTCCTGTACAAATAAATAAAATAAAATGAAGAAACCAAAAAAAAATCGTAAAAAAAAGCATGAAACCTAAAACTAAAATCATCAGAAAATCGTCAAACTAACTAAATAAAACTAAAATCAAAACAACGAAAAAAATTAATTCGTTAAAATCCCAGAAATTCATCAAAAAAATCGTCAAAACTAAATAAATAAAACGAAAATCTTACAAACAAGAAAACCACAGATCTGAAAGAAGATCAGATAGAAAAACAAAACTAAATCAAAACCACATTGTTAAAAAATAAGAACAAGCCAGAAATTGAAAAAATACGAAATGACTTGCTAAAATAAACCCACATTTGTTAAAAAATGTCACAAAACCAAATCAAAAAAATAATCATAAATACATCCAAAAAAAATAAATCAAAAAAATAGAAACGAAACTACCAAAAACTTGAAACGAAATCGAGTTGATGAAAGAGAAACCAGCAGATCACTCCACCTTATGCGGCGTTCGAGGGGCGAGAGAAGAATAGATGAACCCAGATCTATATATAACAAAATCAAGCACAAATTAGATGAACGAACATCAAAAACAAAAAAAAATCGAAAACGAAATCGAAATAAATACACACAAAGTCGAAAAAAAAAACAAAATCCAAACGCAATACACAACAAAAATTGAAAAAAAAAAAATTCGAAAATGAAATCGACAACAAAAAAAAACGAATGACAGATCGAAAAAAAACAAGAATGAACGAAATCGAAAAAAAGCGGAAAACAAAGAAAACAAAATCGAAAAAACAAAATCGAAAACGAAATCGAAAAAAACAAATCGAAAACAAATTAAGAAAAGCCCAAAATATACTTATGATAACAATGATGACGATGAAGAAGACGAGAGAGGATAGATCGGGAGAGAGGCTGAAGACGAGAGAGCTGACGACGAGAGAGGATAGAAGGGTAGAAGTGAGAAGATAGAAGGTAGAGAGGAGATAGGTAGAGAGAGATAGAAGGTAGATGAGAGAGAATGATTAAATGACGAGGGATAGAAGTTGTAGAGGAGATAGAAGGCAGCGGACTAATTAACGGATGTATATGGCCTGGGACCACGATTGTTCTAGAGTTGTTTTACAACTATAAAATAAAAGAAATTCTTATAAATATAAGCTTAGGACCGGTTTTCAAAGATGCGGTCTCTTAGGTTGATTAAAGAGACGTGTTTTTTGACCGGTCTCTAGATGGATTTATGAGACCGGTTTTTGTGAATATCGTCTCTTAACTTAAGAGACCGGTTTTCATACTCATCGGTTCTTAAACTGGTGCTAATCATTTTGTAGTAGTGATTAATTTTTGAAAAGTTAAAAAGAGTGTCCCTTTTATCTCTATGTTTGTTAATGTTGAGCAGATTTCCTTTAATTGTTCATCAAAGTGCTAGAAGACAATAAGTATAAACAAGGAAATATCTATTATGTCATATCGAGCAACTCATTAATTTTTCATCTTTTATGTGTCATTAGTTTATTACCCATTACTATAAACATTACCCTCATATCAAATTTTATTTACATATTTATCATTACATTAATCATATTCATAATCTCCTTCAAAAAATAAAATAAATATGTCTATCTCATAATCTCAACAAATATTATAACATAGTATGTAAAAATAATTAATAAAGTGTAACACTCTCTAATTATTTATTTGGTTTATTTTAGTTTATTTCAATTAAATTTATATTTTTTTGTTTAGTTCAGTTATCGCAGTTCAGTTTTAGTCTATTTCAGTTTTAGTTTATTACTTTATTTAGGTTAGTTAATTTAGTTTCAATTAAGTTCAGTTTCAGTTGATTACGGTTCAGTTAAGTTCAGTTTCAGTTAATCTCAGTTCAGTTAAGTTCAGTTTCAGTTAAGTAGTTCATTTAATTTCAGTTCAGCTTTCAAACATTTATTCAGTTTCAGTTTGTTCAGTTCAGTTACAGTTCAGTTTCAATTTCATATTATCAGTTTCCATTCAGTTCCAGTTTGACTCAGCTCAGTTAAGTTCAGTTACGTTCATTTCAGTTCAGTTAATGTCAGTTAAAAATGCAGTTTATTCAGTTCAATTCAATAATCAACTTCATAACCAAATTGACAGCCTTAGTTGCATCCTTTCGGCTGGTTAAAGTTTAATTAGAGAGCTTTCCAAGTATTTTTTAAGAAATTCTTCTTCATTCTATAGAATTTTTTCTAATTAATATTAATTTCTATTTAGTGATGATCACTCTATAGATTTAAATTGACATTGTAATTTTATTTTATTTTTTTTGAGAGAAAGTTTTCAATTTAAAAAAATCATGGTTTTATTAAAAAAAGGTTAAGAAGAGTTTTATTTAATTTACTACTTTAATTATTATATCAAATTTTGCCCATTCTTCATTTGATAGAGTATATGGATAAAATTTTTTTATATTCATTTGATTTTTTGCAAAAACCAAAGGTGAGATCTAGTTTGAATTAGTCTTAATTGGTAGACAATAAATCCAATTTTTATATTTTTACTAATATTAAAATAAAGTCCTAAATATTAGCTTAACATGTGTAATAGTAAAAAAAAATCTATGTTTGTCAATGTATCTCTAAAACTTTATTTTTTGTAATAATAACAAAAAAAAATTAATATAACAATACATTTAATTAATTACACATTATATTCAAAATTACTTAAGATCAACCTTTCAACTTCTGTCAATTGTCTCTTCTTTTCCATCAATTTTTATTTAAAAAAATTAAAACTTACGAAATAGAATACTAATAATTTTTGTGGACAATACTAATAAATTTTATTGGTTATAACTGCACAATAATAAAATTAACATAGGATATTTCTGTGTCTTGACGGGTCATAAGGCTAGCTTTAATTATACGTCACCCTTTCTAATTTTGCCAACTTTCTCTCTGTCTCTAATTAAATGGGCCCATTTGATTTTCTCCCTGCCACTTTCTACCCTTAAATGAGAGTCCGCAATAAAGAAAAAATGTACTACTAATAAAAATGAATGAAAATATCTATTCCTTCATAACAAAATTATTGAAGAATTGTACTTTACATGCATGATGAGATAGAAATTTAAAGATTTTTATATCTCTAAACTATGTATTTTTGAAATTATAAAACACTAGATCATAATTGACTAATATATTTTTTAAGTATAAGTCAGAAATCATTGTCAAAACGAAAATAGAAATGGTACAAAGTACATTGTTACATTTATTTTATATAGAGATTATTAGAAGGAGTTGATCGACTTGAAAATTCTATAATGATTATATATATATATATATATATATATATAGGTGCAATAATGTTTTATAGGCCTAAGAATATAAAAAAAATAACACCTAATATTTAGAAAGAATAATTGTCATCAACTACCAAATTTTTTTTCACTTTTTTAAACAACTACCCGTGTTGTTTTTTATTAAAAACAACTATTCGATTTTTACGTTTTGTTTGCGAATAATTACTCCACTTTCCGATTTTCAAACTTGCGGAGGGCATAACTATTAGGAAAGAATTCCAAATCACGCGATTCTTGAGCCTATTTCATGTATTATTCCGAGATCAACAACTTTTATGAATTTACCATGTCCAAAAAATGGATGTATAGCTGAGAAAAGGCTCAAAATTAAGCGTGATGTGCTTTTTGTGGTTGAGTTGTTTTGGTGCTTGTTGAGTGGTTTCGGAGGTGAGAAACAACAAAGTAGGGTGGTTTTGCAATTGAGATGCTGCTTTGGGGGTGATTTGTAGTGGTTACTATGGTGCGTGGCGAATGAGCAAAATCCAAAAGTAGGTAGTGATTCGCATAAAAATTTGAAAATATAGGTAGTTGTTTTAAATAAAATACAATTCAGGTAGTTGTTTTTAAAAGTGACAAAATAATGGATAGTTATTGACAATTTTTCCTATTGAGAAAGGATGTACAACGCATGCTATACATCCTATTATTCTATTATTATCCACTAAGTGCTATATATGTAAAATTTGTTTAAGAAATTATAGTACCACATACATCAAAGGTACCTATAAAAGAAATTATTAGAGTATTATACTTACGTACCTCAGCTCAGAGTTATTATTACTGTAATATATACTCTTACTTAAGCTTGATGGCTTTAAGAAACCAGCAATTCCATCTCTACTTATGGTTTGCCGTAGTAGTTGTTTTACGACTGTGGCAAACCCCAACCTATGGTCGCCCTCTCGACCACGCGAATTTGTCAATAAAAGAGAGGCATGAGCATTGGATGGCTAGACNATAAAAGAGAGGCATGAGCATTGGATGGCTAGACACGGACGCATCTATAAGGATCTAATAGAGAAAGAGAAGCGTTACAACATTTTTAAACATAATGTTGAGCTTATTGATAAGTTCAATGATGATGCATSGTCCGGTAAGTCGTTCAAATTAGGTGTAAATGCTTTTGCTGATTTAACCACAMAGGAGGTTGTAGCTACTCACACGGGTTATAAGAAGCAAATCCGCTCTAAATCCATGACCGAATTCGTCACCACCAATCGGACTAACCGGTTTACGTATGAAGGCCTCAATAGCGACATGTTCCCCGAGTCATTGGATTGGAGAGAAAGAGGAGCCGTGACATCGGTGAAGAACCAAGGCAAATGTGGTAAGAATCATACTTGTATAGTTGGRCATGTTGTTGTTAGTGTTGTTTTATCGAAATCTGAATGCTTGTATAATTCAAAATCAAAGTACCAATTCTATAATCGGAAAACCAAAGCCTTAAACGTAGYTCAATAGGCCAGGGGATAAAGGGAATTGAATGAAGCGAAAAGGGTGTTGCAGAAACTGGGAATTTTATCATGATCATGTTGTTAAACGARGTAGAGGGAGATCGAAAATAATTTGGTCGGAAGAAGTTAAAAAGGATATAAAWTAGATTGATTTACAGGGGAATGACTAGAATGAGGCTGTCGATCGTAGGTGATGAAGGAGAAAATATTTGTGGATGACTTTAATAGAATAATCACTTTTGGTTGATGTTAGTTGACCCCACTTATACGATTAAAGCTTTGATMATTGATTGATTGATGTTGCTGTTAAAATAATGATAGGGTGTTGCTGGGCATTCTCAACGGTGGCGGCAATAGAAGGTATAAATCAAATCAAAACCGGAAATTTGGTGTCACTGTCAGAGCAACAACTCCTTGATTGTGCTCAGGATACTTAYGGTTGTGATGGTGGTGAGATGACTAATGCTTTCGCGTACGTTGCGCAAAGCCAAGGCCTACTTACAGATGAAGAGTACTCATACAAAGATATTCAGATGCAGTGCCAAGTTACGAGTGGTGGTGTTGGTGGTCCTGGTTATATCGCGGTGGCAATAAGCAACTACGTAAGCATTCCCAAGCTGGACGAGGATGCCCTAATGCAAGCGGTTTCCCAGCAGCCTGTGGCGGTTGGTATTGACAACAGTGCATTCGAGTTCATACACTACAAAGGTGGTGTCTTTGACGGACAGTGTGGCCAACAAATAACTCATGCCGTTGCCATAGTCGGGTATGGCACCAACCATGATGGGACCAAGTATTGGTTGTTGAAGAATTCATGGSGTGAAACTTGGGGTGATAACGGCTATATGAAGCTTATCAGAGGTCAGAATCACTGTGGGATCACCTTAGATGCTTCTTACCCTGWAATAATGGACAAATAATCAAATCTATTTTTCCAAATATATGTATGTTGTTTGTTTGATAAAAAATATCTATAAACATAGGGTTACAAAGATAAGACCGATTAATWAACTAAATATAATATCYATAAATAAAGATATATTTTAAATAAYGTATGAGAGAATATCAGATAATATTCGATCTCTATCATACTTGAATATTATGTGGTGTATGATTGCAAGTGCAAATGTTTTTGTCTTTTCAAGGTTTRAAATGTTTGTGTGATGTGTAAAAGTTRTGTATGGACATAAGTGATGCTTTCAATATTGCTTGTATTGTTTGTATTTTTCTCGTTGTTATAAAACTTTTTTATACCAGTCAATTATATACGTACATACTTGTGAAAATAATACATATGTTCATATAAAGATCTTATTTATTTAATATTTTGTGTTTTAAGTTAGTTTAACCATTTGGTATGTGCAGTTGGATATATACACAAGATCATGAAAATAAGATCAACTTTCTGAGCCATCATGAAAAATAAGATTAAGACATACCTTCTCAATATTATCTCCAATAACATTCTAGCTTCTGAATAACAATCATGATTACTAGTCTACTCAATATTTAATCTAACTCTTGATTGTCTTTAGGATAGTAATTTTTTGCACATTGTCATCTTCATTTTTTTTTTTGGTCTCATGCAATTTAAATTTGTTTTTAATTATTTTTGGCGAAACATTTATCTTCTCTAAAAAATCTCCACTTTTTACACCTTTTCGTAAAAAAAAGCTATTAACTAGGGCCTATTTTGTGACTCAAAAGTTGGAATTGAACCACTTAATAGATTTTTTTGGCAAAAAAGTGCAAATATGTAAAATTTTAACGATTCAACAACGTTTTGACGRAAATTATCTATTAAAAAAAACTCAAAGTGGTAATTGTAAAGTAGAATGTTTGTGTGTCATAATGTACCCAAATCCTTGTCTTTATTAGGTAAATATGTTATTGCTTCTATAAATGTACATGCATTCTTTATAAGGACATTTTCCCAATTTCTTTTAAAATTAGTTAAATCTTGTAATAATCATCTCTTGTACTATATGTAGCTTCGAGGTTTTAAGAATGTACCAAGACATTATATTCATCGTCTCATAATACGCATATTATTCAGAATTTTTTCCTGAATATTGCAAATTAGTTTGATAATTCCCAATTTACTTCGGATCTTAAAATATTTCTCTACATATTGTCCACGTAAGTTCGGTACTGATTTAATTTTTTTTTAAAAAAATAGCTAATTCGCTATCACCGATAGCGAAGTTATAATGTAATTCGCTATCAGTGATAGCGAAGTTAAAGTAGTGGAAAAAACAGAGCAAACAATTGCTCCACGACATTTGAAGCAAAATCCCCCAAAAAATTCTGTCATTGTTTCACGATCGTCATCGCCATTCATCATCATCGCCATTTTCAATTGAAGCATATCATCATCGATCAAGGCAGCCGTAGTCATCGTCGATCGAAAGCAGCAATAGTTACTTACTGCGGATCGAAAGCAGCCGCAACGACGCCGTCGAGTTGTTGTCCACTTTGATAAGGTAAATCATGTTGATGATACATTCTATTGATCTTGGTTTACTTATGCCATTCAAGGTTTGTATTTGCTGGTTTGTCTTTGTAATTGATGGTAAACTCGTTTTTTTTAACAGATGAACTTCGCTATCACTACTAGCGAATTGTAATTATTGTTCGCTATCGAATTGTAATTATTGTTCGCTATCGGTGATAGCAAATTGTCTATTTTCTAAAAACAATTAAATTCATTTACAAACTTACGTGGACGACACATCGGGAATTAGTTTTGATATCAAAGAAGATTCGGAATTACAAAATCTTTTAGCAATATCTATGGAAAAATCTCTATTATTCACACCTTGATATATAGGATCCA